>BSBK01008388.1:167500-298316 GCA_027943335.1 Chamaecyparis obtusa | reverse complement strand
CATCTTAAACCCTCTTTTTGGTACCCCATCTTTGTGCACATACCCAGAATACACTATAGAGCCAGTCTTATCTTTGACATCTCTCCCTATCTCTCTTAAGTCTTATGGATAGTCTTTGAAATAGTCCAAACCAGAATCTAAAGAACATCTTGAAGCATATAAAATAAATTTTGTGGCAGAACAAGTATCTAAGCAAGAATTTGAAGAGGATGAAGCTGTGCTTGCATGGCTATACAAGGATGAACCTGAATCTCAAGTTGTTCAAACTAATGACACTACACTACCAAGGATCCCTTCTAAGTCATATGGTCTAGGAGATAAATTGATAGCTAAGATGGGATATCCAGGTCAAGGACCTCTAGGAATCAGAGGAAAAGGTCTGGTGACACCTATTTCACATACTGGTAGAGAAAACAAGGATATTGTTTGCTTAGGCCTCAAGAAGAAACCCTTCCACCTCCAAGGTACTTGTTCTCATGTCATAGAAAAATTTGCACCTGGAGAACCCCTTCTTAAGAAAGAAGAAACATAACCTCAAATAGTGATTCAGATAGTTCAAAGCTCATCCCTTATGAACATTTTCCTAAAGAAGTCAAAGACCTTATTGATACAGAAGATGATCCAATAAGAAGAATCAATGTAGTAGACACACAAGAACCTACTATAGAACAAGATATAGTTTCAACACAAGAACCAGCTAATCTCGAAGCTAATCAGATGGACCAAGAGGATAGTGGTAGTTATTCTGAAACTGATTCTCATGAGTATGAATTCAAATTAGAAACTGAGGGTAACCCCTTTTGGGGTATTCATCTTGACTTTACACATATTCTAAGATTTCCTAAAGGTCCTCAATCAGAAGATGGATCCAATGACTATGAATGGGGAGCCATTCCAGAAGATGATGAGCTTATCATAGAAAACCATGTTGATATCATTCACCAATATGCACCTAAACCCAATGTAAGTCTAGAGTGAAATAATGAACTTAAAGAGTCTGATCCACATATGTTTGAATTGGACTCCCACAATGACATTGAGCCTATTCAAAAATTGAATGTCTTGAGTTGTAATATCACCTTCAAGCTTGAGCGTCAGGTCAGTGCCAATGATGATAGATCCATATCTGTAAACACAATTTCTCAATCTATTCCCACTTTGACTATCCAACATCCTGACCTAATTGACCAAACTTCCACAAATCTGAGCTATGGTATTTACACCTTTCCCAATGACTACACCCTTACTTGCTACCTCAATGCAGTTGAGCCTATGTGAACTTCCATTAGTGAACCGAGTGTTAGCATGACCGACTCTGACATCAAGTATCTTAGTCAGAAGAATAACAATAAAAATAAAAAGAAAAGGAGTTATGAGGGTGAAAACCACTTTGTGGCAGTTTCAAAACCTACAAAAGTAAAAATAAAAGACATATCCAAAGGTGAAAACCTCTCTAAGGTGGCTAAGGATGAGATATTTGATGTCCTTCCGAGTCATTTACAGGATAGATCTCTAGTTCTAATTGAGCCCACTCAATCTATCAATTTGGGTACATCAGAGGAACCACAATTGGTACATGTAGCACAATCCTTATCAGAAGAAGAGAAGAAAAAATTTACTACATTCCTAACAAAGAAAAAAATCAACTTTGTGTGGAAATATTCAGATATGCTAGGGTTGGATCCAGATCTTATAATGCACCATTTATCTATTGCCCCTAGAGTAAAACCTATCAAGAAAAAATTGTGAAAGATGCATCCTCATGTGGCACTCTTGGTAAAAGCTAAATTAGAGAAACTACTAAGAGCCGGATTCATCTATGTTATAGACTATGTTGAATGGATCTCTAATATTGTACCTATTTCTAAACCAGATGGTTCAATTAGAGTGTGCACAGATTTTAGAGATGTGAACAAAGCATGCCCTAAGGATGATTTTCCACTACCCAACATTGATATGATAGTGGACATGACTACGGGTTTCAAGATGTATTCCTTGATGGATGGTTTTTCTAGATATAATCAAATAAAAATTACTCTAGAGGATCAAGAGAAAACTACTTTAACATGTGCATGGGGTACCTTCTATTGGAATGTCATGTCATTTGGGCTTAAGAATGCTGGTGCTACTTATCAAAAAGCTATGACATCCATTTTTCATGACATGATACATAGAACTATGGAAGATTATGTTGATGACACTTTAGCAAAATCTATGATCATAACTGAACATCTAAATGACTTGAGCATGATCCTAGACATAATGGAAAAGTTTAGTCTCCAACTAAATCCTAAGAAGTGTGCTTTTGGTGTCACTTCTGGAAAGCTCTTGGGATACATAGTTTCAAAGAAAGGTATTGAAGTTGATCCAGCTAAAGTTAAAGCTATCATGGAAATGCAACCTCCCAAAAATATTAGTCAGATGAGAACATTGCAAGGGAGAGTACAATCTATCAGAAGATTCATATCGAAGCTTGTTGAGATATCACAACCTTTCACAAAAACATTACATAAAGGTGTAACATTTTCATGGAATGAAGAATGTGAAAACAACTTTGACCATATCAAGAATTATCTATCAAATCCTCCTATATTGATGCCTCCTATTCATGGGAGACCATTGATCTTATATGTCTCCGCAACAGATACCTCGCTAGGTGCATTTCTAGCATAACATGATGAGAACAAAAAGGAAAGAGCTATATACTATAGTAGTAGAACATTGGTTGCATATGAGAAGAATTATTCAATGATTTAGAAAGCTTGTCTAGCTATGATCTTTGCATCATAGAAACTGAGACATTACATGTTAGCTCATACCACTCATTTAGTAGCTAAAATTGATCCACTAAAGTACCTATTAAGAAAAGATGCCCTCACAGGTAGAATAGCTAAATGGGTCATGCTCCTGAGTGAATTTGACATTGAATATGTTGAGAGAAAAGCTATAAAAGGATAGGTAATTGCTGATCAATTGGCTAAAGCACCATTATTTGATGATACACCTCTACAAATAGAATTTCTAGATTCTTCTATCATGCATCTTTCTTCTAGAGAATGGTAATTGTTCTTTGATGGATCCTATACACAGAATGGATCTGGAGTAGGCATCTTGTTCATCACACCTCAAGGATATTCTATACCAAAAGCCTTCACGATAAAGTTCCCTTATACAAATAACATTATTGAGTATGAAGCCCTTCTAAATGGTATGAAATTAGCAATTGAGTGGAGGGTAATAGAATTACATGTTCATGGTGATTCCCAACTAGTCATCCACCAAGTAAATGATGTATATCAGATGAAGGATGAAAAGCTAGTTCCTTACAAGCACATGGAAGGTGATCTCAAGAAATATTTCATATCTGTCACATTGAGAAAATTCCCAGAATAGAGAACAAGGTTGCCGATGCAATGGCAATGCTATCTACTCTATTATAGTAGCCTGAACATGAGCTACACTACGAGTTCCTGGTGGAAGCACTATCTTATCCTGCATATGACTCCCCTAAAACCCACATGATCTGCACTGTTGTAGGTTATGATTCATCCAGATATAAAAACCTCTTTTCCTATCTCAAAGACCAAATCATTCTCAATTCCTTTAACAGGTTTGAGAAACAAAACCTTATCCGCACCGCATCTCGGTATGTCATCATTGGTAATGATCTGTACAAATGAGGTCTAGAAGGTACACTACTTAGATGTTGAGAATGGGAAGAGTCTCAACGTGCATTGGAAGAGGTCCACGAAGGTATATGTGGGTCACACTCAAACAGTTTAACACTAGCTTGAAAACTTATTAGGGCTAGGTACTATTGGCTTGAAATGGAAAAAGAGGCTATCAAATTTGCTAAGAACTATCAAAAGTGTCAAGTACATGGCAACTTGATTCATGCTCTAGGGAGAGATCTAATTCCCTTTACCACACAATGGCCTTTCCAATAATGGGCTTTTGATCTTATAGGTGCTATCTATCCACACTCTTCTAATGGACATACCTATATAATCACAGCTACATATTATTTCACCAAATGGGTAGAGGCAGTTCCCTTAATGCAAGCAACTGGGAAGTAGATATCTATGTTCATCTTGAACTATATCATATACAGATATGGGATCCCACATTCTATAATCATGGATAATGGTGGCCAATTCAAGAAAAAAGACTTAGATGATCTATGTGCCAAATTCAAGATTACACAACATTGGTCATCTATCTACTATCCTCAAAGGAACGGACAAGCTGAGGCTTCAAACAAAAATCTATTGAAAATATTGCACCGTACAGTTAAAAAAATAGGAAGAGACTGGTATCTCATGATCAATCCAGCTCTCTGGGCCTACAGAACTAGTATCAGAACACCTACTAGGGCTACACCTTTTGCTTTAGTTTATGGGTCTAAAGTGGTATTGCCTATTAAGGTGGAAATCCCATCACTAAGAATCAAAATGCATGGTCTATTAACTGATGATAACTACAGAGTTTCTAGGTTGCAAGAACTTGAACTACTAGATGAGCGCAGACAAGTGGCGTATGATCATCTCAGAGTGTATCAAAAGAGAATGTCTAGAGGCTACAACAAGAAAGTTAGACATAGAGAATTTCAAGTTGGTGATCTAGTCTTGAGAGAGAATCCCAAAAATCAATCACATAGAGAGCGCAAGGGGAATTTTGAACCCAATTGGCTGGGTCCCTTTGTAATCACTACTACTTTTGGCTCTGGTGTCTATCAACTCTCAATGACTAAATGAGAACAACTTTGAGAACCAATAAACATTCTCCTTCTGAAGAAATTCTACACCTAAGGCATTCAGTCTATGGTAAAATGTCCTGAAAAAATTATAAAAATCTGAAAAAGTCCTGAAAAAATGAACAACTTGGTGAAAACCTAGAAATAGGTGCATTGATGATTCACAAAAAAATAAAAAAATTATATAAAGTACAAAAAAATTGAAAAATAAAAAATACAAAAAAATGAGAAAAACAAAAAGTGCCTCGGTGAAAACCTGAAAATAGGCACCTTGGTAGCAAAAATAGAATCTCTGCCAAGATGGTGAAAACCTAAGAAATGGGCGCCACTTGTTTCAAAATGCTCCATCTATCAGCGCAATCTTGGTCTTTTCCAGTGTGTATGAGTGAATGTGACCTCAAATTCAACACACACATAACATGATCATTACTCACATGATCAGATTACAGAAAAGAATATGAGTTATTCAATCTGAAATCTGTAGTGAAGCGATCTGTTGCCTCCTATGCAGTCAGGGTGTTTAATTGCTCTTAGATTGGAGAGCCAACAACCATAAGACCGATTCTACAATGGAGGATTTAAGAGAAAAACATATGCATGAAATCCAAAATGAAAGTAATCTAATATGAATGCATGTAATCTAACATGGATGCATGTAATCTAAAATGAAAATGCAAGTTCTTTTTAGAGTTTTCAAAGGAAAATGCAACTAGATTAAGAACAAGTAAGCAAACTAATTAGGTGAGAGAAAATGCAATATTATGCTAAATGAACTAACTAAAATAATGCACTCAAAAGCTTTGAATCTCAAGAAATGAAGTAGAATTTCGCTATAATCTATGTGCTCTCAAAAGTTGGGTCCTTTGAAATGAAAAGGCAAGCTCTTAAATAGAAAAAGAGGGGGAATCTTGCATGTAACTCCTTTTGCCACATGTCCTAAGTGACTTCATTTTCCATTAGGGCTCTTCACTTTTTGGACAAATAGGCATGAAATTATTTAATTAAAAAGTGGACTTTATGCCACATATGGGGGTGTGACTAATTTGAATAATTTGAATAATTAAATTCAAATAGAGAGATGTCCACTCAAATAATTAAATGATATTAATTCCTTTTTGATGGGTAATTAGCTAAAGGGGGTATATTTTAATTTAATTCAAAGTGTTTAGGACTTTAGAACTAAATTAATTTATCATAGGGATAATTTAGCTAATATAAGTCAAAGACTTTAGGAATTAATTTAGTATATGATTATTGCAATTTAGGGTCTTTGCAACTGACATCAAGTCAAATAAAGTCAAGCAGCAGAGAGAAAATTGCCTAGTGAACTAGGACTTTGATGACATTGAAAATTGAAGAAATGCACCAAAATTGATTGAAATGATTAGGTGCCAATTTTGGAGTATTACATTTGCCCCTCTTTGAATTGATGTGCGAGCAGCGTGTTGATTCAAAGAATAGTCTAAAGTGACAGATGATAAGATTTTTCCAAAGTCCAAGTTAGATTGCAAAGACAACGGTCTTAGAAGAGAACCCGAATTGGGGTTAGATTGCCCCAATGCCAATTGATGAAGATGTAGATTTAGGATTATCTCCAGAATCAAGGTTAGATTGCCCCAATACGAAGCTTAGCCCTTCGAGACCCAGGTTAGATTGCCCAGATAATGGTCTAAGAGAGATTTCGAGAGCCATCTCCAGAATGAAGCTGACTCCTAGGAATTAGGGTTAGATTGCCCCAATACCTAAAAGATTTCAAGAACCATCTCCAGAATGAAGCTTGGCCCTTGAGGATCTGAGTTAGATTGCTCAGATACCTAAAAGATAGGTGATGAGATAAGCAGATGTGAGACACCAAGATGCCCCTAGCAATGAAAATTGATGATTCAGATTAGACTAATTCAAGAATTGATTCGACAAGATTCAATGATGCAATCATCCTGCCCCCTCGGGACTGAATTTGAAAGATGAGACATTAGAAGATGATTGACAGCAAGAGGTTGTAGATAAAGATAAGATCAAAGATGAGAAGAAATCACAAAAGCAAATCAGAGGTCCTGTTGACCAAGTTTGACCATGGTTGACCAAATTTGACTAGAGTTGACTTTGATGAAAAGAGAAAAGATCTCAAGAACATGATGCAAAGATGAGGATATGGCAAGAAAATGATGCCAGAGGTTGACTGCACAAGTGTCTGATCCCAAAGGGTCTCAGAATTTAAAACGTGATTTCGAGCTAGCTAGAGATGTCAGATTTCGATTTCGATCCCGAAAATTTGTGCAGTCAAGATGAACCCGGGACAAAAGATGAGAACCTCTAATGAAAAAAGAGCAATCAAGAGAGCAACAAGATATCATCTCAAATTCAAGCTGAGAATGCGAATGCAAGCCTAGAAAATGCAACCCTAAGCTAGAGATGCAAGCTTAAAATGAAAATGCAAACCCTAGGACTTGGTTGTTGGACTCATCGCATTTATCATCATAGAGTCATTTAAGTTCAGAAAATTGCAAGATGTCATACAATCCTCACTAATATCGCTATCATGAGAATATGAATATGACATAAGTCTTAGGTTTGTCGGAATGAGGTGTAAGCATTAAGACACAAGAAGTCAGAATGACCTGAACACCTATTCCTTTTGATCTAGCAAGTTAACATAAGCATTAGAGCATAGATGCTAGAATGACCTGAATGTTGCTTGCGAATAGACACACAAAACACGCAGGAGTTCCTTCTTTTGCCAAAGATTGCTCGCAGTGACCCTTACGTTCACTTAACAGGACAAGCATTTACAATTTCACCAGTAACAGAAAGAAGTCACTCAAAAGACAAGGAGAAGAACCAACCTCACCAAAGCGTCCATATAATAGGAGTCGAGGTACGCATGGCCATCCAATATGAGATGGAGGCTCTTACAGATGGACACCCCTCTTATATGAATTCTTTGGATCATTGGAACTAAACCAACAAGCAGAAAGAAAAGAAAAGACAAAGAAAACAAACAAACACGCAAAGAAAATAAGCTCAACATGCCTCAAAGGAACACACACTTAGTTTTAGTTTCAGTTTATGATTATGAGTGAATGTGACCTCAAATTCAACACACAGGCAACATGATCATTACTCACATGATCAGATTACAGAAAAGAATATGAGTTATTCAATCTGAAATCCATACTGAAGTGATCTGTTGCCTCCTATGCAGTCAGGGTGTTTAATTGCTCTCAGATTGGAGAGCCAACAACCATGAGACCGATTCTACAATGGAGGATTTAAGAGAAAAGAATATGCATGAAATCCAAAATGCAAGTAATCTAATATGAATGCATGTAATCTAACATGGATGCATGTAATCTAAAATGAAAATGCAAGTTCTTTTTAGAGTTTTCAAAGGAAAATGCAACTAGATTAAGAACAAGTAAGAAAACTAATTAGATGAGAGAAAATGCAATATTATGCTAAATGAACTAACTAAAATAATGCACTCAAAAGCTTTGAATCTCAAGAAATGAAGTAGAATTTTGCTATAATCTATGTGCTCTCAAAAGTTGGGTCCTTTGAAATGAAAAGGCAAGCTCTTAAATAGAAAAAGAGGGGGAATCTCGCATGTAACTCCTTTTGCCACATGTCCTAAGTGACTTCATTTTCCATTAAGGCTCTTCACTTTTTGGACAAATAGGCATGGAATTATTTAATTAAAAAGTGAAATTTATGCCACATATGGGGGTGTGACTAATTTGAATAATTTGAATAATTAAATTCAAATAGAGAGATGTCCACTCAAATAATTAAATGATATTAATTCCTTTTTTATGTGTATTAGCTAAAGGGGTAAGTTCAATTTAATTTAAAGCACGTAGGCCTTTAGAATTAAATTAAATTATCATAGGGGTAATTTAGCTAATATAAGTCAAAGACTTTAGGAATTAATTTAGCATTTGATTATTGTAATTTAAGGTCTTTGCAACTGACATCAAGTCAAATAAAGTCAAGCAGCAGAGAGAAAATTGCCTAGTGAACTAGGACTTTGATGACATAGAAAATTGAAGAAATGCACCAAAATTGATTGAAATGATTAGGTGCCAATTTTGGGGTATTACATTTTCCCCTCTTTGAATTGATGTGTGAGCAGTGCGTTGATTCAAAGAATAGTCTGAAGTGACAGATGATAAGATTTTTCCAAAGTCCAAGTTAGATTGCAAAGACAACGGTCTTAGAAGAGAACCTAAATTGGGGTTAGATTGCCCCAATGCCAATTGATGAAGATGTAGATTTAGGATTATCTCCAGAATCAAGGTTAGATTGCCCCAATACGAAGCTTAGCCCTCCAAGATCTAGGTTAGATTGCCCAGATAACAATCTAAAAGAGATTTTGAGAGCCATCTCCAGAACAAAGCTTGACTCCCAGGAATTAAGGTTAGATTGCCCCAATACCTAAAAGATTTTGAGAACCATCTCCAGAATGAAGCTTGATTCTTGAGGATCCGAGTTAGATTGCTTAGATACCTAAGAGATAGATGATGAGATGACTAGATGTGAGACACCAAGATGCCCCAAGAAATGAGAACTGATGATTCAGATCAGACTGATTCAAGAATTGATTCGACAAGATTCAATGATGCAATCATCCTGCCCCCTCGGGAGTGAAATCGAAAGATGACACATTAGAAGATGATTGACAGCAAGAGGTTGTAGATAAAGATAAGATCAAAGATCAGAAGAAATCACAGAAGCAAATCAGAGCAATTCAGAGGTCTTGTTGACCAAGTTTGACCGTGGTTGACCAAATTTGACTAGAGTTGACTTTGATGAAAAGAGAAAAGATCATGAGAACATGATGCAAAGATGAGGATCTAGCAGGAAAATGATGCCAGAAGGCTGACTGCACAAGTGTCCGATCCCAAAGAGTCTCAGAATTTAAAACGCGATTTTGAGCTATCTAGAGATGTCAGATTTTGATTTCAATCCTGAAAACTTGTGCAATCATGATGAAACTAGGACAAAAGATGAGAACCTTTGATGAAGACAATTAAGAGAGCAACAAGATATCATATCAAATTCAAGCTGAGAATGCGAATGCAAGCCTGGAAAATGCAAACCTGAGCTAAAGATGCAAGCCTAAAAATGAAAAATGCAAACCCTAGGACTTGGTTGTTGGACTCCCTGCATTTATCATCATAGAGCCTTTTAAGTTCGGACAATCGCAAGATGTCATACAATCCTCACTAATATCACTATCATGAGAATATGAATATGACATAAGTCTTAAGCTTGTCGGAATAAGGTGTAAGCATTAAGGCACAAGAAGTCAGAATGACCTGAACACCTATTCCTTTTGATCTAGAAAGTTAACATAAGCATTAAAACATAGATGCTAGAATGACCTAAATGTTGCTTGCGAACAGACACACCAAACATGCAGGAGTTCCTTCTTTTTCCAAAGATTGCTCGCAGTGACCCTTACGTTCACTTAACAGGACGAGCGTTTACAATTTCACCAGTAGCAGAAAGAAGTCACTCAAAAGACAAGGAGAAGAACCAACCTCACCAAAGTGTCCATATAAAAGGAGTCGAGGTGCGCATGGCCATCCAATATGAGATAGAGGTTCTTATAGACGGACACCCCTCTTATATGAATTCTTTGGATCATTGGAACTAAACCAACAAGCAGAAAGAAAAGAAAAGACAAAGCAAACAAACAAACATGCAAAGAAAACAAGCTCAACATGCCTCAAAGGAACACACACTTAGTTTTAGTTTCAGTTTAAATTCGAGCGGGTTGAAGTTGAATCAGAAAGATAACGTTTGAAGTCTCAACAAGATAGCGATAGCAGGCAGACGCAGTGGAAAACCACTGGTGACCATCGCAAGAGACAAAGTCTCAAAAAAATATCAAGAAACTAATGAAGTATAGGCAAACACAGTGAGAACCACTGGTGATCGATACAAGAGAGATCCTCAAGGTGAGAAATCTCATTGATGCTAGCGAAACATCAGTAGGCAGACGCAGTGAGAATCAATGGTGATTGATGTAAGGGAAAGATCCCAAAAGAGAGGTCGAACGAGAGCTAGGTATCAGTAGGTAGGCATAGTGGAAAACCACTGGCGATCGATACATGAGAGATCCCCAAAGAAGGAGATCTCAAAAGTAGCTAGGCATCAGCAGGTAGACGCAGTGAGAATCACTGGTGACCGATGCTCAAAAAGAGTTTTTGAAAGCGATAAGACAGTGCCCCCAAGCGTGAACCAGTTCCAATCTATGAAGAGTCGAGCAAAATCTTGAAGCAAAGGCATGAGCTAGCAAACCAAAGCAGGAAACAAACTAAAGCGGGAAACAAACTAAAGCAGGAAAGCAAGGAAACTAAAGGAGGAAAGCAAAGAAACTAAAGCAGGAAAGCAAAGAAACTAAAGTGAGAATCTAAGAGCCAAGTGATGTTGAGATGAGATGCAGCTTCAGGGAACAAGAGGTGACCGTTTACCAGGTTTTCACCATCTTGGCAGATATTCTATTTTTGCTACCATGATGCTTGTTTACCAGGTTTTCATCAATGGCACATTTTTTTCTTTTTCAATTTTTTTTTGTACTTTTCTCTTCTTTTTTTTTTTTTGAATATCTCATTTTTTTTTGTATTTTGTATTTTTTCAAATTTTCTATTTTTTTGAGTATTATCAAGGTGCCTATTTACCAGGTTTTCAACAAGATAATAGATACATCAAAGTGCTTGTTTGCCAGGTTTTCACTAAGATGATCATTTTTTCAGGACATTTTGCAATTTTTAGGATTTTTTGCAATATATCAATTTTTAAGATTTTTTCAGGACCAATAAGTATATACATGAGCACATAGAGAATGTCAACTATAGAACTTCTTTAGATGAAGAGAGTTGATGGGCTCTTTGAGTTTCTCTTCTTCGATGGTGGATCTCTGAGAGCACTATCACTTGTAGTAGTAATCAGCAAAATCAAAACCAGATGTTGTAGTAGTAACAGGAGAGCCAACTAGTAGTGTCCAACTGTCAAGAGATCCATAGTCAAGGAAAGATCACTTAAGAAAGACCCACAAATATCCTCATGGACACACCTTAACTCTTTATCAGATTTCCCATGCTCTAAATGCTTAGGAAGAGTACATTATAGATCTTTCTTAATCATGTCATTAGCAATAAGGAGATACTGATATGCACTTTTGGAAAAGGCAAGATGGAGTGAAGAGGGTAAAGTATGAGAGGCAAGGGTGATGGAATGGAGGGAAGTATGAGAATTTTGGAAGCTTGAATGACAACTTTGATTTTTCCTTTCTTTGGAATCCACATAGCTTTTGAATTTTTTCTTCTTTACTTTGAGGTGCTTTTGATGACAATGCCTGTAGAATAAATTTTGAGATCCATTTTTTATTTTATTTTCTGGCTTTTGATTGTCTTCTTCCTTTTGAGGACCTTTGCGGTCTTTTGAACACCTATGTTGCTTTCCTTTCTTCGTAGTCACATGTCGATTAGATGGGACATGGTGACCTTGAGATATAAGTGGATTCTCATTATTTTTATTTTTATGTTGCATATCTAAGTTACTTCCAAAAGACTCGGGAATGGTGGATGAAAGAGGCTTATATGACTGGTTTAGGTGGAGAGGTGGAAATGGAAGTGGACGGGCCACTTTTCTGGGAGATGAAGAGGGAAGAGAAGTCGATGGGATGGGCTCAAGTGCAAATATATCAGTATCATCCTCATCATTCATGAATGCATCAGATAGATCAAGAAAGTAATCTTCCATAGAGCTTTGTCGATTGTGAGTCATCTTAAAAGAGTTAGATAAGTCTGGAGGATTATTATGTGAGCCTAACCAAGATAATCTATTCCAAGAGTTAGGTCCCCTTTCAGGTGGTAAGAGTGCACGAACAAGAACCATTTCAATTCTGGATCTACCAACATTCCATGAAGCTATAACAGAATGGGGTCTTACATACCCATGATTTTCTAGAGCAATAGAAGTATAACTTGGAACAGATGGCCTAGGAGCCATAGGAATGATCTCCACAGGAGGGTGGAAA
This sequence comes from Chamaecyparis obtusa, assembly GCA_027943335.1. Taxonomy (NCBI): domain Eukaryota; kingdom Viridiplantae; phylum Streptophyta; class Pinopsida; order Cupressales; family Cupressaceae; genus Chamaecyparis; species Chamaecyparis obtusa. The sequence goes on along the minus strand of BSBK01008388.1, from coordinate 285,519 downwards.
GGATCATCAACAATACCTTGATCTGGAGGATCATAACTTTCTCCTCTTTCTGAGTTGTTAAGACTAGCATATAGGTGCATAGCATCAACTGGTATTTCCATAGTAGCATCTGATATAGAGTCCCATTCAGCTAGAGACATAGTCAGAGGTAGACTTTCTTCATTGTTGTTATCTGTCACTGGAGGTGTTTCTTCAACAACAGGATCTTGTTCAGTAGTAGGAGTAGCAAAGTAATCTGAAATAGGCATACCTTGAGGCATACCCAAGAGAAGAGAAGCATCCAATAGTTGCTCCCAATCAGCATGTGTGCCATTGTAGTCATCAACAGTAGGATTTTGTTCAACAGTAGAAGTGGTAGAACAATCTAGAATAGGCATACCTAAGAGAAGGGAAGCATCTAATAGTTTCTCCCAATCAGTATGTGTGCCATTAGAGGTAATGACATATTCAGTAGTAGCTGTAGTAGTAGAAATCTATTCAGTAGAGTGTATAAAATCCTCCTGGTGAGGACCAAGATCATGTTCTTGAAGCACTTGAGAAGGTAGATAAGACTCTTTCTGGTAGTCTGAATCAGAATTTTGAACATTCAAAGATCTTTCATGTGTCATAGGCTGAATCTTTTCTTCTTCATCATCTGAATCTTCATGTGAGTGAGAGCTGTAGCTATGTTGGTCAAGTTCATGGCCCTAATAGCCAATACCAAATTCATCTTTAGAAGGTATTTCACAAGAACGTGGAGATGGAGGGAGAGATGTCAAAGACAAGATGTACTCAATCTGATATTCCCCCATGCCAATATCTTTTATCTTTAGGGTCTTTTCTATTTCTTTTAGCTTGGCATCATCGAACTTAGTGGACTCTCTATTGATGGGAACAAAGTTGTCTATCATTTGGGTAAGCAGCTTAGTAGAGCAAGTATTTAGGCCGACATTATTGTCAATGAGGATGCGGTGGACATGCTTGGGGCCTACCATAACTTCAGTGTGCAGGGGAGCATCATGCAGATGGCTTAAGGAATGATCATCTTCTTTGGAAAAGGACAAATAGTGAGGTGAAGTTAAATGACCCACCATAGATTGGAACCAGTTGAGATCGAGATCTTTGGGGACATTTTCCTCAGTGAGGGCTTTATCCATAGATATTTTTGGTTCAGATGTTAAAGGTTCGGGACCTTTGAGAACAATCTTTGCACGAGATCGAGCAATAGCATTCACACAAGCTGGAGACTATGTGGATTTATAAGAGTGAGACGTAGGGCCTCGCAAGACAAAGGAAGTTTTGGGTTTAGGAGTATCCTCACTCCTTGGAGAAATGATCATGTCATAGTGAGAGATCCAAGGTTTGTTTCTAGCAAATATGGAAGACGGTTGAGCTTTTGTTGCAGCCTTCTCAATGGCATTGACTATTTGCATGCTAGAGCTGAGATTAAAGATAGACTTTGAGAGTTTTGGCGTCACATTGTCAACAACCCTATCATTCATAACATCTATATTTTTGTTGACAATCTTATCCTTATCCTGGTTTGAGGGAGAAGGCCCTTTCTTGTTGTCTTTGTTCAAAGTCAATTCTCCCTTCTTGACCATAAATGCTTCTATCCTCACAGCCCAACTAATCATATTGTCAAAAGTGAGGGGACCTTGTAATCGTACTTGGTATCCAAAATTTGGGACAAGATTGTCCAAGACGATATCGAGCTTTTCAAACTCGGGTAATTCATGTGGATACTTCTTGCATAGTTGTCTCCATCTATGGAGAAATGTTAGGAGAGGCTCCCCTTGTCGCTGTTTCAAATTGTAAAGGTCCTGGATGTTGACTGAATATTGAATATTGTGGGATTGATCATAACTCTTGTTTATTCAAGACTGATCATGACCTTGGTCATTTGGAGATTGCTCATGACTATCGCTGAATTTATCTCCCCCTAGGAAGTGGAATGGAGCTCCCATCTTAAAAATAGGATCGAAAGAGTCGATAGGTTCAAGAGGATTGATAGGGTTGATTCTATAAAGTGACCCTTCAGAGTCTTGCTGGTCTTGAAACAATGGGTTATAATATTCTTGGAAGTTAGACTGTATCTGAAACAATGGATTGTAATACTCTTGGAATGTAGAGGAATGTGAGGATCCCTCACAAAGTTTATATTTCATAACAGATTTGAGATTACCTATGTCTTGATTATGAGGTTTATTTTGATCTTGACCAGTATTCTAAACGGGATAAGTCTTGCCACTTCGAGTTGTGACAGTCATAGACAAAGATGTGATGAGAAAAGAACTTGGGATAAAGCTAGACTCAGTCTCAAAGATAATGAAAAGAGGATAAATGGCTAGAACAACAGAGATGCAAGATGAACTTGGTACGAGTCATCAAAAGAGGAGTGGCTAGAACAGCCGAGATAAGACTATCGCACATGAGGTACAAAAGGCATAAAGAGATAAGATGAATAGATGAGAGACAACGTGAGTCAAAGCAAAGATCAATTGATTCCTAACTCAAGACAACTAGTTTTTGATAGTGAACGACGGGAAAAATAGAAAAACAAATCACGGACAAAAAGGCAGATCAGATTTATGTCATTGATCAAGCACATAAGACAACAATCAAGGAGTTCAAGCAAATAGTCTTCAAGCAATGGGCAAGGGACAAAGCAACCTTGCGCATGAATAGGAATAGTGACTTAGTATTTCTACTCCCTAAGGACTCTACTTGTGTATGTTCTTGAGAATGTTTTAGCAGGCACTTAAAACACAACAACATCCTAGCAAGTTGTCTACAAGGATATACATGGATTTTCTAAAAGGATTCCTCGGTATACGCAAGGTACGTGAGGCACAAATCTATAGATGAGAAGAATCCAAAATCACACAGCCCGGGGGAGACGGTAACCCAAATCTCCTCCTTCACTTCTCAAAGGTATAAAGTTCTTTGAGGCTTAGCCAAGAGTGAAATCTAACTCATTCCCAAGAGAGGTGTCTTTGGATTCACCTCCCGATATTTATACTCCACCGGAACACGGGAGTTAAGATCATCCCTTGAGGTGATGAAATCCCCAAGTAGGCCTTCTAGAAATGAAAAAGTAAGTAATTCTCTATCAAAAGTATTTAAAGCACTAAAGGTGGAACACTTAACTCTTCAAGTAAATGCAAAGTGAGTCCAAAAGTGGAACATTTAACCCTTTAAGATAATGTGAAGCGAGTCCAAAAGTGGAACATTTAACCCTTCAAGAGTGAAGTGAGTCCAAAAGTGGAACATTTAACTCTTCACACCAACTCAAAGTGAGTCCAAAAGTGGAACATTTAATTCCTCACATCAACACAAAGTGAGTCCAAAAGTGGAACATTTAACTCCTCACATCAACTCAAAGTGAGTCCACACCTTAGAAAACAAGTGAGTTCCAAAAAGCACAAAAGGGTTGCCTAGTGGAGCAATTAACGCTTCTTTTCTGTAGACCCCTCCCCTTTAATATGGCGCTGACCTTGCAACCATGGGGTGGAAACGAGGGGCCGGCAGATTAGAAAGTCCAATAACCCAAGATAGAAATCTAAATCAATCACAAGTAATCTAAGACTGCTAATCAATACTACTCATAAGTGCAAGAGGGTTTGAATCATGAAATATTTAACTTTCCAAGTAAACATGAAGTGAGTCCACAAAGTGGTGCATTTAACTCTTCATGTAAACAAGGAATGAATCCATGCCCTAGATTACTTAATGAGATTTTTTTGATATTGGAACCAAGAATTACTTAATGTTTAAAAGACAAGCATGCACTTAAACACAAACTTCTATGAAAGCAAATCTATGTTCATTTATTTCCCATTAAGAGCATAAAAAATGTGTTCTATGAAAGCGTGTAACACTCAAGCCAAACACATGAGAGATTAGTTTTATGCCCAAACCAAGTGTTATAGAGATTTTAGTAACTCACCTTAGGTCCAAAGATTTGCAATCTAGCATTTAGCACACATCCGAAAGTACAGAATCAAGACAAATCAATGACAAACTGTAAGATATGTAACATTGTTGTCTTCAAGACAGTCTTTAAAGATTGATTTATTTGACCCATAAAATCACCATATAAATTTTTTTGGAAAGAATGAAGTTTTTATCCAACATCAAGAACTATCATTTTCCAAAATTACAAGGTCTTATGATTCAATTTGGTTCCTCAACCAATAACCTTTTCAGACTATCATTTTTCTGTCAAAAATCAAATTTAAAACACCAAGCCCTGCCAAGAGAATCACATATCTTTCTCAGAAAGAATCCAAATGAAACCAAACCAATTTCACAGTAAGTATTAATGAATCTAGTTTCCAAATATGTAAGCCATTTATTTTTCCCATTGATAGATCGTTTTCTAAGAATAAATCATTGCCTGCAACTCCAATACAGATTTTTAAAAACCAGTTTTCACTCAAATACCCATAACTTTCACAAATCTAAATAAAAATGACTCAAACCAAAAGGAAAAAAAATATAATTCATGTATCTTTTCAATGAATATTATTATAGATCCTCATTCTTCACAAATTTTCCGTACTAGACATTTCAATCTGACTGTACTCAGAGAACCTCAAATCTACAAATACCCACTTTCACCAAAATGATCATAACTTATTCATTTCTTTATAAAAATGAACCAAACCAAAATAATGAGAAATAGAATTCATTATTCTATCTATCTATTATTATATTATAAGCTTTCCAGGATGTCCATGGCCGTACAAGTCCGGTAACCAACAGTAAAATCAAAAAACCAATCAAGAATGAGGTCAGAAATTGATCTTTTCTGCCCCACGGTGGGAGCCAAAATGTGTATGAGTGAATGTGACCTCAAATTAAACACACACGCAACATGATCATTAAGCACATGATCAGATTATAGAAAAGAATATGAGTATTCAATCCGAAATCCGTAGTGAAGCGATCTGTTGCCTCCTATGCAGTCGGGGTGTTTAATTGCTCTCAGATTGGAGAGCCAACAACCATAAGACCGATTCTATAATGGAGGATTTAAGAGAAAAGCATATGCATGAAATCCAAAATGCAAGTAATCTAATATGAATGCCTGTAATCTAACATGGATGCATGTAATCTAAAATGAAAATGCAAGTTCTTTTTAGAGTTTTCAAAGGAAAATGCAACTAGATTAAGAACAAGTAAGCAAACTAATTAGATGAGAGAAAATGCAATATTATGCTAAATGAACTAACTAAAATAATGCACTCAAAAGATTTGAATCTCAAGAAATGAAGTAGAATTTCTCTATAATCTATGTGCTCTCAAAAGTTGGGTCCTTTGAAATGAAAAGGCAAGCTCTTAAATAGAAAAAGAGGGGGAATCTCGCATGTAACTCATTTTGCCACATGTCCTAAGTGACTTCATTTTCCATTAAGGCTCTTCACTTTTTAGACAAATAGGCATGGAATTATTTAATTAAAAAGTGGAATTTATGCCACATATGGGGGTGTGACTAATTTGAATAATTTGAATAATTAAATTCAAATAGAGAGATGTCCACTCAAATAATTAAATGATATTAATTCCTTTTTTATGGGTAATTAGCTAAAGGGGGTATATTTTAATTTAATTCAAAGTGTTTAGGACTTTAGAACTAAATTAATTTATCATAGGGATAATTTAGCTAATATAAGTCAAAGACTTTAGGAATTAATTTAGTATACGATTATTGCAATTTAGGGTCTTTGCAACTGACATCAAGTCAAATAAAGTCAAGCAGCAGAGAGAAAATTGCCTAGTGAACTAGGACTTTGATGACATTGAAAATTGAAGAAATGCACCAAAATTGATTGAAATGATTAGGTGCCAATTTTGGAGTATTACACCCAGCTTTCAGTCTTTCTTTAGTTTTTACATATCTTTTGGTTTGTTCCCACTTTCCAGTTTTCAATAAGTTGGTCTGTACACCATTAGCTCAAGCGTTTGTATCCTATCAATGTTCAAACTTGGGGGAAATCAATGTCATATCCTATGGTCTCTAGTATACCTTAGACAAGTCATATCCAGTCAAGGTCCTTTGAATCTTTATCCTATTCAATCAATCTGTCTCCTCTCCAGAAAGGATTTTGCATCTACAATGACGCAATCAAACATGAACACAAACTGAAAACAATCTATGCTTTATGCTTTTATCTCCTGGTATGCTTACTGATTCACATTGAAATTTTTGCATATTGTGTCCTTTGAGCTCTTCAATGATGTCCTTTACAAGATTTAGAGAGTGATGACTGGGGCCATAATATTTTCTTTGTCTTATGCTTGTATGTGAAAATCTAACAACTTTTGAAATTATAGATTAAAATGGTGTCCGTCTGTAAGAGCCTCTATCATGAGTACCTCGACCATGAGTATTGAAATGGTGAATTGGATGGCCATGAGTACCTCGATCATTAATACCTAGAAAATTCAAGGAAGTTTGATCTAACTATTGTCTTTTTGAGTGAATTCTTTCTCCTACTGTGAAATGCAATCTTGCCTAAGGAGGTGAACGATAAAGGGTCACTACAGGTAATTCACATTGGATTTAGAATGATCTCTTGACTGTTTGATGTGTTTTTAATACAAGGAATATTTAGGTCATCATGATGTCTATGTTTTGATGCTTATACAAATTTCTATATCAAAATGGACATGATATTCAGGTCATCCTGGCATTTGTGCCTTGGTGTTTATATCTAATCTAACATTTCAAACACAAAATTTATATTCATATGTCCATGGTTGTTTGACCAGTGGGTGTTGTATTGATTCTTGTGCATACAAATTGATATTCATATGTCTATGGTTTCCTAGCTAGTGGGCATTGTATTGATTTGTTTGGTTACCTAAAAATTTAATGATGAAAATGAATGACACATGATCAGTGACTATGTCCTAGGTCTTAAGTTGTATTTCATTTTGCATGTTTCTTTGCATTTTGCATGTTTGCATGATCTCACAATGGTTGAATAAACTTCAAGTTTAATCGATTCTTCAAACACATCTACATATCTAACAACAGCTAAAGTCTAACTCAAAGATCTCTTCATAGAAGTGCAAGCAGTTACCATCCTAGGTTAAAACATTCTTTTTTTTCATACGACTAAGTACTTTTCTTCATCAATACCTGCAAAACATATCATGTGTATCATTGCATTTACATTTCCTATCATTACCATCTGTTACATTACATTACATCCATGTGCATATGCATAAATCATGCATACATCTTTCCATAATCAAATCCATGTGCATAACATCCATACATTTGAAAGAAATCATTGCATTGCATTGATCCATACATACATTCTACACTACTGATAGCATAAGCATCACATGATATCATCATAAATCTTGATCTCATATATATATCAAAAATCTCGAAACTAGTCAGGGGTGCACTACTGGCACAATATACAAAAGAATGAGCTCAACTGAGCTATCACATTCAGAACAGTATATCAGAATCAAAAGATTAAAAAAAAATGTTAGAACATAACACAGATAATCAGCTCTTAGCCTAATCATCTGGTACTACCTCTGTTGATATCATGTACTAACAATAAGAAGGAACTCTCTGTGTAGAAGGGACAATAGCATAATACGCTGACACATAATATGTAGATCATGAGGTCTAATGGATAACCTCTACCTATAATCTATGGATCTCATCATGCTACTCCACTCGCACCCTATCAGCCTCAAGGAATCTCTCCTCCCATCAAGCACTATGTACCTTCAGGTTGCAGACCTGTACTCTAAGATGTCTGATCACCTCCTATGAGGTAAGAGGAACACTAGGTTCATCCTCCATTGTTGGCATATCTATATCAGGTGTTGGCTGCTCTAGCTGCTGCTCTATGGTACTTGCTCTCTACACCTTATGGTGTCTAATCTCAGCACCAAGATCAAAGGGGTCATTTGCACCTATATCTGCACCACCACCTACAACCTGCTCTACTACAAGAACATCCTCAGTTGTGCCAACACTGCCCAAAGTGCCACCCTCCCCCCTAGTCTGTCTCTATGATCCTGTGGGCCTCGCTACTGTGGAAGTAGTGGGACGAGGGGGCCTCATCTATCTAGAAGATCTCTATAAGGGAGCCATAGCTCTGGGTCTAGGAGGTGTGGGTTGTACAACCTGTACCAGTGGTCTAGGACCCTATCACATGGGAGCACCTGTAACATCCATCGCCTCCTCCATGGAGGGAATCAGCTCAGTAGGGTAAGAAAATCGATGAATGGGGTGATCTACAAGCCAACCAATGAATCCATCTGTAACCCCTGCATTGACAACCTATGGAAGGTAGTCCTAGTCTCTACCTATAATACCGCTGTACTCCTCTAAACATAAAGAATATGGGAGACGGGCTATCCATCCGAGTCCAATCTCATGAACTATGCGGGCATAGGTAGCATAATCCTATGGGGCATCCTGTATGCATCCATACTGAAGTCAAACTTTGGTAATAAGAAATCTCTCCAAAATAGTGGAGGACCGACCAATGAGTACACGACTCTGAAAAAGAAAACTAAACTGCTCCCTCACAGTAGGCCAGGCCTCTATCTACAAGTATGGCCTCCATACTACATATGTCATATCATCGAGGCATCGCCTAAAGTACTCAGTATGGCCCATGTGGACTTGTGTAACATAACCAGCATATACATATATCATTGGCTCCTATGGCTAGCGCTATGTCTGAAAAACTAGTCTCAAAACTGGGATGTGCTCCCGGGCCCATATCTGTAATACTAGAGCTCCAGACACAAAGGTCTTGCTATCTTGATACACAATCTCGTGCATCTCTAAAAACATGCGTGGAAAAAGACACTGACCCCAAGCAAGCTCAGTGTGAGTCACCATAAGTTGTGCCACCATCGGGGCCCATCCCATTAGAAGACCGTTCTGCTGACAGTCAGACATAATAATCCCACCGATAATCCTGGTAATGATGCACTCTAATCTATGTGTTTGTCCATATCACTGTACAAGGGTCTCCCAAGAGATGGACCCAGTCAACTGTGTATCATCCCTGAACAATCATCTAAAGGCATGAAGACATGTGTGTCCAAGACTCACATACTCAGGGTGCTGACTACTATGGAATGGAATGCATAATATCCTGTAAACATCCTCTGGACTCACTGTAATCTCTCTAGTGGGTAGATGAAAGGTTTGCATGTCTGAGTGGAATCTCTCGATAAGCATAGTCAAAAGGCCATTGTTTACCCTAATCTCAGGTAAACAGATTAGAAACTTGAAACCATATGCAGCAAGATGTACCCTCATAGGGTTAGGAAGTGAAACACATAATCTTTGTGTCACCAGATGAGAGATACGGCCATGAACATCTAGAAATTGGACCTACATAATATAGAAACAGGGAATTCTATCAGAAATTTGATTAAAAAATACGTTAACAGTACAGAAATTGGACAGTTCACTATTTCAGGAGGTAACTTAAAAGGTTAGAAATCAGGCTAGAAGATTGAAAAATTTAGAAATTTGACCTAAAAGTCAGTTTTCAGCTTGCTATTTTTCAAACGACAACACAGACTAGTGTGGAAAGTTGTACGACTTTCTACATGACATCATACAACAAAGCATAGATGTACGACATTATGCACGTTACCGTATGACAGAGGAGGGACCTGATGAAACATCGTATGACTCATGGGCCCCCCTCATATGACACTTGGGTGGACATGAGATGACAAAAGAAACAAATTTCAAATGTCATACAAGTTTGGGGAAGGACTCGCACGAGTTTTCAGAGAGGTACAGAGGTCCACATACCGGATGTCCATATTGCTAAGGTCTCTGGTGTCTCTGACTATGCTCAAATCAATGAAAACTCACAGGTACCTTCAGTTCTCTTGGTTCTACCATTTTCTCACTCAGAGGTCTCCACAAGGTTTTCAAAGTCAAAAGGTTGAAATGAATTGAAAATGACCCTTCTAGCCTTTATATACCTTTTGACCTAATTTTCAAAAGTGCTCCATTTTTCATGAAAATTGCACCCCTGGCTAATTTTGACACTCTGATTCCAGTTTTGGGATCAAAATTGAAATATGATATTGTTTACTATTCCAAAATCATGATTTAAAATTTTTGGACCTAGGATGGTCTACTGCTTGCACAATCAACCTTCAATCTTTAGAGAAATCTAGAATTCAATTTAACTGATTATCTTACATCAAACTATCAAAGTTTCAACTTGGTCAACTATGGTCAACTCATGGTTTCACCTAGTCAAAACTTGGTCTTTAGGACCTCTAAATGATGTAGAACGTGTTCTCAGACGTGTATAACCACTTCTCAAATCAATTCACATGCTTCTAGACTATAACGCTGACTTTTCTTGTTAGATTTCAATTTTAATCCCAAAGCGAGCATGGTGTTGCATATCATTCAAAGTTTGTAACTCAATCTTGTCATTAGTGATCAAGACAACAATCACGTCTAGTTACTGAATCATCAAAAGTCCTTGTCACTTGGGGAAAATCTATCATTGCTTGGGGCATATCAGATTCATCAAGATCCATATCAATCTGTTATTCTCCTAATCTTGTAAACTGTATCAACTTTTCGTAACCATTGGTTCGTTAGTGTTATTTCCTTGGTTCTTCATAACTGAAGGGTTTAGATGTGATACCAATGTGATTCTTATTGACGATCGGGTCTAGAATCGGTCACTCACTTCTTCACAATCATAAGGTTCAGAATCAAGTGTTTTGACACTTTTCCTTCATTGGTTCACTGTAACTGCAGTTAACATTATCTTTGGTCATTCAGGGCCTAGCATCATATCTTTCAATCAGTTTCTATCTCAGAATCGATTTATCTTTCCATATCAAGTTTCATATCAAACACAGACTATTTTTGAACCACTGCACTTCGCACAGTAATTCAAATAGGGGCAAAATGTAATACCCCAAAAATGGGCTATAGGTTCATTAACCTTCTACATCTACAAATCGAACGAAATCAACATCAAAATCCTAACCTAAGACACATCTAATCATCATCGAATCCTAATTGATTATCTTAATTCTGCATCAGGGAATATTCCTATTAATATTCCTAATTATCTTTATTATCTTTAATTTAATGATTATTTGGCGATAAATCATATTTGTCCTAAAGTTTGATTAATTGAATATTCTGAATATTTGATTAATTAGATTTAATTATGCCACTCGATTACAAAATTGAATTTAATCTTATTTATTCCTACTTATTATTATTTAAATTTGACAATAAATCAAATTCCTATCATTAATTAATTAAATTCTTATTTAATTAATTAAAGCAAGTTGTCATATTTAATGATATTATTTTTTAATAAAGTTTGATTTTAATAATTGATTAACCCATAAATCAATTATTTTAATTTTCAAAATCAGTTAAGTTGAGAATAAATCACTTTATTTATTTAATTAATTCATATTTATTATGCACATTCAAAAGAGCAGTTAAACTTAAAATCAGAAAATCAATGCAACTTGTTAACTTTTGGAAACTCAACATCTATTTTGAGTTCAAAGTTGATCTAAACTTCTGATTTGAGTTAAAAAGTTGTGTTTGCATGATTTTGCATGACTTTGTGAGTTATCTATTTCTAATTTCTTGTTAACTCAAAAATAAACCTGAGTTTATCAAGAGTGATTTATGGCTTTTCCCATGCACCTCCAAAGCCCTGGATTTCTATAAAATCAAGGCTCAACTCTTCATAATTCATCTCTCATATCTCAGAAATTTTCATACTTGCGCTGCCAAAATCAAATCAGGAATTTGCACAATCATGCTGGCAAATTGGTAACTGAAGGATCAAGCTTCTTACAAATTAAGCACATTTGTGAGATCAATCTTGTTCTCTATTCATTCTAGATTCATATTACATATCAGTTTTTCATTCTAGTTTAGATTTCCTATCATTTTTCATCATAATTGCACAGAAAAATAAAAAACATAGCTTGATTTACATCCAATTCATATCTAGATTTTGCATTCAAATCCTTCGTTTAGGTGTTGTCAAGGTCACTAATCTCGGTCCAATCTGAGAATACATACTCGCATCTACTAGAAGGCAGTAAATCATCTGGTTAGTTTAGTTCCAATTTCATTGCACGATTTTGATTTTGCTAACCTCTAATGTTTTAGTGAAGTGTTGTGTCATACATCTAGGTACAAAATTCACAGACACGAGGGGAGACATGTTTTTTGTAGGCATTGGCTTATCTTTTGTTTGTAGGTACTCTTCATCAATGTTGGAGCTTCTTTATTGTAGGAGGGATATCATGTCTCCTTATTTCCTTCTTATGAGGGGATAATTATTTGTATATATATGATGTATGTATTCCTTGGGGGGTTTTGAGAACTCCATCCATCCATGCATCTTGTGTTTTTGTCTCTCTTTTTTGGGGATGGTTTTTCCCATGAGGTTTTCCCTCTTTCTCTGCTTTATGAGAGATTGTATTTTATGTATTATATTGCATATTGTACATGGGTCCCTAACATAGCCTAGTATTCAGGACCCATCTTGCATTGTGAGTTTAAGTTCGTTCCCTTAAGTTGCACTTAGGTCGGGGGGGGGGGGGTTAATAATGGTTGTATTTAAATGGGACTTTAGAATATAAGTAATTATAATTAAAACAAATTCTAAGACATAGTTGATATAGAAAAAAATATGTGTGATTGAAGATGATATCAAACTTAATTAATTTTATAAATTAATTATAATTAATCTAAATTATAATTAAATATTATTTGATTGATATTTATGTTGAAGAATTCATTTGTATTGGGGATTGATTTTTATTAATTGTTAGCATGGGTAGGGTAATGCTCTAAGTGAGAACTGTGTTACTAAGATTTGAAGTATTTTATGATTTTATACTTTTGTTCTATGGATTTATAATGTGGAATCTTCATAACCTTTTTAGTGTCATGATTGGTTCACATATTTTTTGAGTGTAGCTGGGAGTTATGTCGTGTTTCTATTAAGTCCTCGATCTTCATGCTATTTAACTATATAAGGTGACGACTAATATTTTTTGGAGTCTTAATTAATTTGGTCACCTTGTTTCGTCTAATATGGTTATTATATGTTCTGAATGATGAAATTTGTGGATTATTTTTTACTCCATGTTTGGAGAAAGATGCTTTGCTAATATTGATGATTATTGAGCTTCTGCTATGAGACTATGAGAATTGGTATTTTTTTATTGAGATATTGAGTATAGGATAGATAGTTTGGATCCTTGTATAGGATGATATTTTATTTTTTATGCTCCAACACTTGTCTTTAACGACATTCATGGTTTACTTATCTATGATGTATATTTATGATTTTGGTTTTTCTTCCTACTTAGTTCTTTTTTCTGGGAGAATTAGGGTCAGTTATCTAGGAGCATAGAGGGGAAGTGGCTTATTTTGAAGGTGTGAGAGCCCTAAAGTGGGTACCTAGGTATCCTTTGTATGTTGAATTAATAATTGATAACTTAATAAATTTATTAGGATAGAAACATTAAAAAGATAATTGTGCCTCGCCCATGCGTTAAGTTCTAGTACATGCTAGGATGAGAGTGGGAGAAGATGATTTCCCATCTAGATGGATGTTGAGGTATGACATAGTTAGTTTTCCTTGTCCGTATGAAAGGATTACTACTACCACATAAAGTCACTAGGGGTTCGGGGTCTAGAGAGACTACTAGGTGACCTTAGAGTTGACTTATGTGATGAAAATTCTCTACATGTGTCCTAGGTTCCTACATTGCATTTGATACACCTGATTTATGTCTTGATCTTTTATACTTAATAACCTTATAACCATTACTACCATTTTATCTAGTGTACCTTGGAAAATAGTGTTGTAGATTCTAGATGTTTCCTTGAGTGAGGCATGTTGTTATCTCCTCAGCATCATACGAAAGGACCTTTCCATTCCACGTGGTCAGGTGGTAGTGATTCTATTACCATTGAGATTCAAAATTTATGACTTTGTGCTTGGATGATCCTTGTTGCTTCTTCTATATTCTTGTTCATTTTTTGGATACTTTCTTCTTATCATCATGAGATGTATATCTTGTATTCTATTTTATGTATTGGTTAGTAACATTGATTTTAGAAAATGTATATGTACTTATATTGTATTATTGTTATCCATGCAGCATGAGTAGAGGAAGTTGTATTATTATGTATGCTATGATGTATCAATTGTACTTTATAGATTGTATCTTTGGTTATATTAATGCAATAAATGTATCATAATATTTAGTTGAAATGAATATGTTAGTGTACTTAATGATTCGAGTTCTTTTCATTATGATTAAGTAAAGGATTGGGAATACTTCAATTTGGGTTTTAAAATGAACCTAAGTTACATCATGTGATTATGTGTAAGAATTGTAGTTAGTAGATTAGTTAACCTACACAGAATTCTACATCATGGAACCCTTGAGACTTGTACTATATTATTGAGTAACATTTATGAATATGTATTGTCTTATGTTATATTGCTTTTTCATTGTTATTTATTATTGATTGCAGACTCTTAAGAAAAAAATTATTCTATAAACATAGTAACATGTTTTATGCTAATTTATCTTGGGTTCCCTCATAGAGCAGTACACTTGGTATCAGAGCTCTTATGGGTATGTGCGGGATCATGGTATGCCAAACTAGGCCCTTAAGTGGCAATGAAAATTTAGAAAATCAGGTTTAGGAAAGTTGACATAAAAAATTGAACAAGTTATAAATATTATATCAAAAATATGTAAGAAGAGAATATGTAGAAAATTGAATTTAGTTTCTAAGATACTAGGCATTTTTAGGAAAACAATTATTCTATATGTTTGACACAATTAAATAAGTAGGTGTATGTTTGACACAAGTAAACAAAATCAAATGATAATATTTTTTATAAGATTATAGATAAAAGTAGTAGACTCATGTCTGGATGTGATGTATATTTTTTTGTATCTTTTTTCTAAGTAAATAATTAATTATGATTTTTTGCTACAAAATTTCCTGAATATAAAAACTCTCGCGTCTGACCACCTTAACTTAGTCTAACTTCATCAAATTGAAATAAGTGTTTATTATTATTGTATTAGGCGAAGCATAGAATGTGATGTATATTTCATATTTCAAAAATGTTATATTGTTTAAAAGTTATAGTTGTTTTTCAAAGAGTCTATCAATCAGAACTTCTTTTTCACATTGTCACTTTTCGGCATACCATGATCTTGCACATACCCTTATATCAACATATTAACCATTATTATCCTTTCATCAACCTTTCTTTCATGTTGTTAACTATAATTGAGTTGTACTTATGTACTTGTTTGTATCTTTTGTTGTATTTTTTTGACATTGTTATCAATATTGTTTTGTAAACTCATTAAAAAATTTATTCTATAAACATAGTAATATGTTTTACATTAAATTCTCTTGGGTTCCCTAGCGGGGTATTAAAAAATTTCTTTTATTCCTCTCTAATAAGAACGATCCATTCTAAGGAGGGATTATTATATCTTACCATTATCTATTTTTATCTTTATCACAAGCACGTGTTTGAAAATTTATTTATTTTTGAGCTATTTGTCTTTCTTTGTGGGGGCTAATTTACTTATAATTAGATGTTTTTACCATATCATATGGCCATCCAACTTGGAAACCCATACAAACATATCATCAACCTTATTATGTGTCTATCTAGCACTACTAATCCATATTGACATTGTCATAATCTTTCACCCTATTGTACAACTATCTAGCATTTTCTACTCATAAGAGTGTAACCAAAGCCACCCTATTATTGGACTATTTGGGCTTTTCTACTCATATATGTGCATGTTTAAATTTTTCTTATCATGTGACTATCTATCATTTTCTACTTGCATCAACACACTTAAAATCACTCTATCATAAGGTTGTCTAGAATAATACAACTTTGTATCAATACTAGTGTGATATGAAATGATCTATCTCACTAGAGAACTAGTAGAAGTGAGGCAAAAAATGAGAAAAGTTTCTCCTTGTGGTATCATCAATCTCAATAGTGGAAAATTCTCTTCTCCACATATATTTATAACACAATTTGTATTAGCTTGTTAATTATCAAAATCATCATAGTATAATTATATTATATAATATTTATATTCATATTATATCACTTCTAGTCATTCGACATTAAATATATTTAGCAATATTATGCTTCAAATTATTTAAACTAAAGCATTATAATAAATATTAATAAGATATATAATAGACAAGTAATAAATTTTATATTAAATTATTTATCATAAAAAAAAAAATTCAAAATACTTGCACCTGGTAAACAAATAAAAATTTAAAATATTTTTATCATTTTCAATGTTTAAATTTAATAATTATTATTAATTCTTAATATAATTAAAATAATTAAGAAATTAAATTTACAACAAATTATTTTTATATAACAAAAATTTATTTACAAAATAATATTAGAATTATATTATTTATATTCTATAATAGAAAGTGCAATCATTATTATCCATATAATGTTAAAATTATCTATTATATATTTAATTTATTATAATCAATTTTTTATAGATTTAATTTACTTATACTTTTGATACTGAGAAATAAATTTGGCCCAGACCAAGAATGGTAACAACTAGAGGTACCACCATCCCAAAGAAAGAAAAACATAAGGATCCATAAATAACCGCAAGAAAAAAAAATAAAAATTCAAGAATTGAAGATTTATTATTTGAGTTTGACATCACCCTGAGAATGTGATCTAGGGACCATATCGAAGTAATTTTTCTTCATTCTCATGTCTTTTCTTCCTATCACTATTTGTCATTGGATGTGTCCTTTTTCTAGTGCAAAGAAACATCCTTTGATCCTCCCCCAACATTCTCCATGCATGAATATATAACCTAAACCAAACCACCCACAATCTTTATCACCATCTCCATATCATGAGACCCCTCTTGCCTGCATTTCTCCCTTCCCTCCAAAGTGCCAACCCCATTGGCCTAAAGTGACACATAGACATCGACAATGGAACTAGCATTAACATTGTGCTTTAAGGGTTTCACATCCTGAGCAGACACCTGAAGCTAATCCCTCATTTCCTCAGGCACAATCTAAGAAAAATGTTTAAGCTTTCCCACCTTCTCAAATGTATAATCTTCTTGAGAGACATTTTTCCACTAGGAATCCCCCTTAACCATATTTCCTTTTCCATATTGTTGAGCCATATGCCCTTTTTTGAAGCATCTCCTACACCTAAAAGGGAACCCTCTAAAGTCCAAAAATTGAACCGAACATCCTTTCGAGGTTTTTATTAAACATTTTGTAGGAATGCCCTCCGAAACATCTATTTTCACCAAAATACAAGGAAATTTAGAATGGAGGAGGTTTGAATATCCTTCATTCACCAAGAATACATTTCCTAGTGAATTACCAACAACCTCTAGAAGAGAATCAAACCAAAGATGTAAGGGAAGATTCAGTAGCCTTACTCGAAGTGACACCTTGTTGAAAAATTAAGTAGATGGATAAAAAATAAGGATGCCAGGGTTTCAACATCAATGTAAATTTATTCACCTACCTACGAAAATGCTCACATAAAATCCTATTTCTATGATCCACAATATTTTTAAGAACCACAATAAAAGAACCCTTTTGTAACAGTTTATATGTCAACACAATTGTCAATAATGGGGTCCTAGTTTTTAGAAATCCATGCATGAAAATCATGTAGACTAGGCCATAGGCCCCTGAACTTCTCAATAACACCCAACTCAAAAAAAATTGATACATTACATGAAATTTTCTCATTAGTATCCTTATTCAGATCTACTTAAACAACCTTGGAAGATAAGGTAAAAGAAACCCCCAAAGCACATGTGGGTTGCTGCATTGACTCTAGTTGTTTCTTGGCCATTTTGAGAGGATCTAAGCCTCTCCCCTATAACCTCTTCAAACCCATATCCCCAAGCACAACTCCTCCCAAGTCAATGACACCCATAACTTGGTATTACCCATTACTCAATACTTTGTCGCCTCCCACATGAGTCATTTATCCTGCACCCATCTTCAAACCACTTGGCTTTTGTGTTTTTACTTGTGTTACAGATATATTTGACCATGAGCCATGATTTATCTTATCATTCTGGAAACTACCAAGTCTTGGAGATGTTTCACCTTCCAAGAAGCCCTTAAATTCTTTCCTTTGTATGCACACCTCTAATTTCTTAGTCTATCCATTGATACTACAAGCATCTAAGACTTTCTTACCAAGACCTTGAGTCATTTCAATTGGTCCCACTTGGCCATGGAGGTGAAGGGTAAACCTAATTTTTACCTTGGCTTGAGAGGAGGGAAATGAAACAGTATTTACAATGTCAGAAGAAGCCCCATCTACAAGCAAGAAGCCCCATTGTTTTACCAATGATCAAGATAACAAATATACATTGATGACCACAGTAGAGAGTGAACATGTAAGGACTTGAATCTTATTTTTAGGTACTACAGGAAAGAAGCACCACCATTTTACCTAAGAGCCAAGCCAAAAATTATTGAACATTAGTTGTAAGCTCTAAAGACAAGAAACCCCACTATTTCACCAAGGAACAAGACAAAAACTCTCCATTGAGAACCATAGTAGAGAGACACCCCATGGGGAATTGTACCTTGGTTGTAGGTACTACAAGTAAGAAGCCCCACCATTTCATCAAAGGGCCAAGCCCAAAATTGTTAAACCTTTGTTGTAAGTTCTATAGGAAAGAAGTCACATTATTTCACAAAGGATCAAGGTAAAAACTCTCCATTGAGAACCATAGTAGAGAGAGACCTCTTGGGGATTTCAACCTTATTTGTAGGAACTACATGCAATAAGCCCCATCATTTCACCAAAGGGCTAATTCCTAAAACTGTTGAACCTTGGTTGTAAGCTCTATAAGCAAGAAGCCTCACTATTTTACCAAGGGTCAAAGTAACAACTCTCCATTGACAACCATGGTACAGAGAGAATCCATGGGGACTTTATCCTTGGTTGTAGGTACTATAGGAAAGAAGCCCCACCATTTCACCAAAAGGCCAAGCCCATTTTACAAATTACTTTTATTTCTTACAAGATTTTACATTTATTGAATGATTATTAATGGAATAATTTTAGGATACGAGTACTCTTATTCTTTACTTATGTAATTTTCTTTTTATGTCTGGCGTATAATACCATTTTATAAAACATCGATGATGGACTCTAGCAATGAAAAATGAGAGGTTTATTTTCAATAGATATAAATAAGAAGAGAATAAAAATTGTAAAAGAAGTTAAGAATACTATGCTCATCAAAGAGATGAAACAATTTCTCGTAAGTTTTAGAAATTAAAGTAGACATGGATGCCAAGATTACAACTAAAAATACTATGTGACACATGGAAACACCCTAAAACAAAAATAGTTAGAAATTACAACATCGTCTAGCACTAATATTTCCTTCATAACAATATTAAAAAGGTTCTGACAAAGAATATATTCATTAGAGAAGTTACCAAAATACACTATATAGAGAGAATGTTACCTAGACATGCTTTTATAGTCATCAAAATTGAACCCTACATGCAAAATATGATTTAATGAGAAAGGAATACATCAATTCTCATTATTGAACAACACAGATCTAGGATAATAACCTATTGTTTTGAAAACACTTACCCAAGTGGAACAAATGTTCATTCCTAGAGTGAACCCAAGATTGTAAGAAACCCACACTTTAGGAGGGTGGTATAAATAAAATGGCCACATCATAAGCTTTACAGAGGTTATAAAGAATATTGCAAAGGTTCTTGCTTGAAGAATACAATAATTAGATGTGCTCATAGTTCAAAGATTGCATATACATGAGCATTAGTATGAGTTCTATGTGAGCATAAGTCATATTAGGGATGCATTGAACTACAAAGTTAGGAATAACCCATATTACAACATGACGTTACCATAGACTTTGAATATTTATCACAAATCCCTAAAATAAGAATAAACATTTTAAAAATTCTTACTAGCATTGAAATAGATGAATATATGGCCATGCCCAATAAAAAGATAGAAATTGATGAAGGAAAAAATGAAAATAATACCTCTTTCACATCATCATTTATGTCTAAATTGTCAAAAAGATCTCATTAACCTGAAATTGTTAATAAAAGATTGGAACTTGAGGAAAAGGCAAAAACTATTAGCAATTGGCTTAAAATAGGTCACTTCCCTAATAGATGAATACAATATTGAGGGATTTCTTGATATGGGATTTCTGATTCTCTATCCATATGGATCCACACAACACTTTTTTTTTTTTGTAGATGCAATTCAAAACTCTATTCAAATGATAAATTTTAGCTTTTGTATCCCTTTTAATACTTTATGAATATATTGTGAGTGTACAAACTTCTAATTAAGTTCTTTTGTATGCAGTTTCTGAATACACTATGTTTGATTTCAATATATTTCAACCAACGATAGTTTTGCATATATGTATAAGAAAAGGTTATGAGTCACGTAAATGATAAGTTGTGACTCATTAATGAGTTATGTCTTATCATTGGCGTGACTCTTCATAACAAACAATTCATTGTTAATACAAATTGATACTGAATCAATATCACATAAGCTGATAATACTATTGGTGATAACATAACAGTTTGGATATTTTAACCGATACTAATCAGTATTCATTTTAAGTCAATAGTTGTATGCATCCTAAAATGGTCGCCTAGACTTTGGGACCCATTCTTGCAATTTATCAAATCCCTGAATTAATATTTTCAATTATATCAATTTCCTTGATCAAATCCTAATTCTATCATTTATTCAGTTATTTTCTATGGGCTAACCATTTTATCCTAAGTCTTTATTTATTTAAAAGGAATTCCCTCCCCTTTTATTAAATAAAAAGCCTCCACTTTTCCTCTTATCCTAAGTTGCACAAATAAAGCATTATTCCTATTTTATGAAAAGGGAAAAAAGGCATTTTTGTCTCACATGGGACACAAAAGTCAACTCTTATTTTCTCATTGGAGGAGATTTGTGCACATGGATTTCTCCTCTTTCAAGCTCCACGCTTGATTAAATCTTTTGCCTCTTAATCTCCATGGTCCATTCCTTTTCAATTCCTTTAAAAGGAGAGCTCTCTTTTCATTCTAGGATCCCAACGTTGAATACTAATCTTATGTTGCAGGATTTCTTGGAGACTTTGGAGCTTTGGAGATTTTCTTGCATTCTAGCTTTCATTCTTGCATCATAGCTTCATGTTTATGATTTCTTAGCTTAGATTTCCTTTCAAGCTCTAGATTAGCTCACATAGCTTAATTAGAAAGGCTTGTAATATTTCCTTTCATAGCTTACTTGCATCCTCATTCTTAGCATAGCATTGCATTGCATTCTCATTTTGATTCTTGAGGATATTGGCAGTCTTGCCCTTGTCTCTTTGAATCTCCCATTGTGTGGTTTACTAGCAAGGTTATAGGCTTAATAGCTCTAGCTGAGAGCATTCTTAATATCCTTGTGACTCCATGCCTAGGGAGCTCTAGGTCACTTTCTCAAGGTTTTCCATTCATGGATTCCCTTGGAAGTAACGACTTAGAGAAGTCCACATCTTAGTGTGTACAACAGTCATATAAAAATCGGTGATCATCAATTTATTATTAATGATAATCTATAGCTATCGATCTATCACTAATGATAATCGATATTCATCAATACATTACTCATGATAATTGATAGTTATAAGATGATAATATTTATCATTAAAATATGTATATGGATATATATTAATGTATATATAATGATAGATATTATTGTTATATATATATATATATATATATATATTAATATATATTCATATATGTATTATATATACTCATTTATATATTTATCTTATCGACGCTATCATATTTAACACTCCCTCTTAGCTAGGGAAGATAAAGTATCTGATGCATCTCATTTCTCATAGTAAATATATACCACCTTACATGTGAATGTAAAATGGTATGAAATATCAATTAACATGTCATATAAGGAATCACCTAGCATGTGATACCAAGTTTTACATAACACCTAACTTGTGATATGAGGAATCACCTAGCATGTGACACTGAGTTTTACATATCACCTAACTCATGATATGAGGAATCACCTAACACGTGATACCAAGTTTTACATATCACCTAACTCGTAATATGAAGGATATA
This sequence comes from Chamaecyparis obtusa, assembly GCA_027943335.1. NCBI lineage: Eukaryota > Viridiplantae > Streptophyta > Pinopsida > Cupressales > Cupressaceae > Chamaecyparis > Chamaecyparis obtusa. Next base: position 263,264 of record BSBK01008388.1, on the reverse strand, counting down.
ATATGCTTGAGAATATTAATTTCTCCTTATATACCCCTATTATGGTATGTGCACTAAAATTACATCACATAATGTCTTCCGTAACAAATCATGGTACATCCATGAATCAAGATGATATCAAGTCAACATGATATCAACATTACAAGATTTTCACCTTATAATGTTAATTACAAGTTTTCATTAAATAAAAAAATCATCATTTTTTAGGAATGTACAGAAGATGGGTGGGCTCATAAATTCATACAATCACACATATGACAAAAGAAGTTTACCCATTAAATATCTTTATTATATTAGTAAAAATGAAAATTTTACATTTCACCCATACCAAGATTTTTCCTGAAGTGATCAACTTTCACCTTTGGGAGTGGTAAAGGTAAGGATATCTATTGTTTGATCTCCTCTACTAATATATTCAAACTAGATCACATTCCTTTCTACCATGTCTCGCACATAGTGGTAAGGAATCTCTATATGCTAATTAGATATGTCATGAAATATTGGATTCACTGATGGCTTGATGGAAGTTTGGTTATCACAATGGATGATAGTCAGTTTTAGTGGTTTTCTTAATAATCCTACAATTAGTTTTCTGAGGCATAATGCTTCTCTAGAAGCCATTGATGTTATGATATATTCAACCTCTATAGAGATTTGTGCCACTAACAATTATTTTTTTCTAATCTAAGATATCATAGTCAATCCTAAATTGAAGCAACACCCTAAGGTGCTCTTTCGATCACTCACACTTCCAACCCAATCTGAGTCGGTGAATCTATGAAGATCTAAGGAAACCTTTTCATATTTGACTCCATAATTTAGAGTACCTTGAAGGTACCTCATTATATGCTTCACATCCACAAGATGTATTTCCTTAGGCTCGCATATGAGTTGGCTTAAAGAATTCACTGCATAAAAAATATATGGTCTAGTGTTAACCAAATACATCAATGTTCCAATCATCTGTTAGTAGAGAGTGGGATGAGCTGACTAAGAATCTATTGCTGCTTCCTTCAACTTGTGAAGTTTTGTCTCCATGGGTGATGACATCGGTCTAAAGTTCAACATGTCAAATCTCTTCAATCTATGAATGGTTTACTTTTCTTGGTTTAAAATAATACAATTTGATTTCTACCAGACTTCTAAGCCAAGGAAGTGGTATAGTAGTCCTAAGTCCTTCATGTCAAATTTTAAAGCTACTTCCTTCTTTCACTGATTAATGAGATGATCCTCTCCTATAATCAACAGATCATCAACATGTAATATTAAAATTAATATATCACCTTTTCTTTTCTTGAAGTAGAGGTTTGGGTCTCCATCATTTCTGTATAATTAGGTAATCTCATGAGATAACTATCAATTCACTCATACCAAGATCTGGGAGCCTACTTAAGTTTGTAAAGGGATTTCTTTAACTTACACACATGTATTCTCGAATTATGGATCTGAAATCCTTTAGGTTTCTCTAAGTAGACCTATTCTTCAATAGTTCCATTCAAGAATAAAGTCTTAACATCCATCTGATGTACTTTCCATTGTTTGGAAGCTACAATGGCTAGAACACCTCTGACTAAAGTATATCGGGCAACTGGAGAAAAAATTTCTTCATAGTTAATTCCTTCCTTTTGCAAAAAACCTCTATCTATAAACCTTGCTTTGTGCTTTTCTATACTTCTATTTGTAGCATGATTGATCATGAACAAGCATTTAGAGCAGACCACTGATTTCTCTTTAGGTCTAGATACAATTAACCATATATCATTCTTTAGAATGGAATGATACACCTTTCCCATGGCATCTTAACATACTTGGTGTTGAAGAGCTTCTGAAACATTTATAGATTATGAGTTTGAGAGCTCACTCATAAGGGCTACACAGCTAGATAATCTTGTTGGTCTTTTACTCTCTCTAAAATTTTGTGAAGGATCTCTATAGGACTTTTCTTCTTCTATTATCTTAGTTTCCCATAGAGGTATCTTCTAAGGAAGAAGTTTGGATTTTTGGCTCGATAAAGTTTCTAGCTCTTGTGATTCCTCTATCCTCCTCAAAAATTACATCTCTTCTTAGCTCAATATATTTATGACCAGCCACATATACTTGGTAAGATTTTGAGGTTTCACTTTAACCTATGAAAATACCCTTTCTTCCTAAAGATTCTAGTTTTTTTATTTTCTCTTTGGGCACATGTTTGTATAAAGGAAAACCAAATATCTATAAGTGGTTGATGTCTAGTTTTGTGCCAGTGAGAACCTCTTGATGATTTTTGTTATCAAAATGAGAGCATGGATATCTATTTTATACATGTATACTATAGTATTAGAGGCTTCTACCCAAAGAGAAGTTTCTATGTTTTGATCAAGAAGAATTGCCTTGGAAGCTTCTACAATAGTTTTGTTTTTCCTTTCAGAAAACCCATTTTTTTGTGAAATATAAGGGACAGTGAACTCTCTCTTAATCCAAACATCTTTACAAAAATTCTTTAAATATATCTGATGTATATTCCCTCCCGTTGTCTATCCTTAAGGTTTTTATTTTTCTTCTAGAGGAGTTTTCAGTAAGGGACTTGAATTCCTTAAATATTTTAAGGATCTCCTCAGATTCTTTACATATGAGGAAGTAGATAAAGGTCTTCTTGGAGAAATTGTCAGCAAAGATTAAATAATATAGAAACCCTCCTAATGAAGGGACACACATGGGCCCACACAAATCTGAATGGACTGATTCCAATATATTATTTGTTTTTCTAAAACTATTCTGAAATGATCCCTTAGAGTTTTTACCTAAGGAACACCCCTTGCATGCCCCATAGTGGTATTGTTTAAGTTTTGGTAATCTTGTGATTAGTCTTTCCATGGAATATAGGGCTCTAAAATTTAGGTGTCCTAATCTTCTATGTGATATCTCATTAGAGTCTACAATTTCATGGATAAGGGCTAGATTTGGTTCTATACATATGTCATAAAAATAACCTTGTCTCTTACCTATGGTTTGTGATTTATTAATAGTATATTTCTTTATCCATTCCAATACTTTACCATTCATGAAAGTTACCTTTTATCCATTTTCTTCAAGTGCAGATATCGAGACTAAATTTCTTTTGTTACCTGGAACAAACAATACCCTGGTGGGTTAAATAGAGATACCTAACTTCAATCTAATGGTGCAAGTTCCAACACCTTTCATTGGATGTAAATAGTCATCTCCAATAGTTACTTCCTCATTAATTTCTTCCACCATGGAATCTAATAGTTCTTTGAATCTAGTAGGATGTCTTGAGGAACCACTATTTATGACCTAGGTACTTTTAGTAGAGACTTGATTTTAAAGTGCGGAGTACAATACAAGCTTCTTGGATTCATGTTCTTCCTTAGTCTTCGTTACCTTGGAAAATGAGTCTTGACGCTAATTTCTATATGGAAAATTTATTACATAGTGTCCATATTGATCGCATCTAAAACATTGTACCTTTGACATATCTTTCTTGGATTTACCATTCCAATGATTGTTTTTCCTTTTCTTGAAATGTTTCTTATTTTCTTTCTTGTGGGAATTTACATTTAATACATGAAGATCTTCATCAATAGTATTCCTCTTGAGTCCTTTCTTTTCTAGTCTTGATCCTTCTTGGAGACAATCTTATCTTAGCCAGTTGAATTTTATAAATTTAAACCTAGCACTAATGCCTGAAACAAATGTCTCCCAAGATTCAAGTAGACCATGTAAGGAAATTAATGATAATTCCTTACATTCTATCTTGTAACCAAGTGTTGACAGTTGATCTCTTAGAGCTGAGATTCTCATAAAGTATGAGTTGATTGATTTGCCTTTGTTCATACTTATATGGTTAATCTCTCTCTTCATGGCTAAGGTCCTGTTGGGACTACTTATTTCATAAGTATTTACAAGTGCTTTTAACATGTGATGTGTCATTTCATATTTTTTCAAGAGTGGTACAATATGATCTGTGACTCCATTGATTATGATTTTTAGCGCCTTATCATTTCCTTCAATCCATGTAGTTTTCTCTGGAGCATTTTCTGGTTCTATCTTGTTTTCTTTTATGAAAGACTCAACCTTATTTTATTTTAGTATAATTAGTATTCTGAATTTCCATGATGAAAATTTATTCCCTCCTTGAAGCCCATCCTCAAAATTGATAATGCTTTCCATGGAAATGTGATGTGCTATAAAATATATTTTAATGTCTTGAGTTTGAAAGCTTCTTGGATCTTCTTTAACTTAGCTTTGATACCATGTAGATGTAATTCAAACTTCTATTCAAATGATAAATTCTATCTTTTTTATCCCTTTTAATACTTTATGAATATATTGTGAATGTACAAACTTCTAATTAAGCTCTTTTGTATGCAGATTTTTGAATACACCATGTCTGATTTCTTTATTTTTCAGCCAACAATCATTTTGCATATGTGTAGAAGGAAATTTTATGAGTCATGTAAATGATAAGTTGTGACTCATTAATGAGTCACATCTTATCATTAACATGACTCTTCATAACAAACAAGTATTTGTTAATACAAATTGATGTCACATAAGTTGATAATACTATCAGTGGTAACATAACAGTTTGGATATTTAAACCAATACTAATCGATATTCATTGTAAGTCGAAAGTCATATATAAATCGGTGATCATCGATTTATCATTAACGATAATCAATGGTTATCAATCTTGATCACTAATGATAATCGATGATCATCTATACATTACTCATGATAATCAATAGTTATAAGATGAGAATATTTCTCATTAAAATATGTATATGAATATATGTGTGTGTGTGTGTGTATTTATGTATGTATATTATATATACTCATTTATATATTTATCTTATCGACGCTATCATATTTAATAGTTTTTATGATCATATTATTAAAATCTAGAAGTAAAGTGATTTACACAAATTGACATAGCATATACCCTAGGGAAACCTTCCAAATTTGAAGGTGAAAAACCCAACAACAATATCTCTTGTATATATTTAAATAACTAATTAAAATATAACCAAGTTATATGACCATTCACAAGGCTGAATCTGCAACTGTAATATCCTTCATCTCCTTAATACAATCTTTGATATGAATTGACTATCATTTATATGTAAGTCTCTCTCTGTGTGTGTGTGTGTGTGTGTGATCGTGGTCAGTATATATAAATGATATTTGAAGGTATGTATCGATCTGCAATGTATATTCTTTTATTTGGTTGTTTATGAATGATTTGTGAACCACATCATATATATTTGTCTTTATCATAGAGATGTTACATTGGAGCAAATATGTCTTCTTCTATATCGAGATTGCACGATTCCAAGTCATGACTAATGGTTATCAACTCACACCTCTTTGTTATGATAACTGCCACCTTTAGTTTATGTCTGTTTAGCAATAATCTTATATTTTGTTATTAAGATAGTTCCTTTTAATGTCCTTGTCTTATTAGATTGATACCACTACAATCATTCAATACATAATTAATTAATTACTAAAGGTAAGCCTATAATTAACTATTGTCTCAAGTGATGCAACACATCACTTGAGATGATTAGATAATATTTGGTTTGTCCTTTGGATGCTAAAAATAACACTCTCTCTTAGCTAGGGAGGTATCTACTCATAAATATGAGTTATATAGTGATATCCACCATGGCTACTCCTAGAGGGTGGGTCCATCATGGCTACTCCCATGAATATAAATGAAAATGAATACAAGTTCACATCACAAAATTACTCAACTTGATGTCATCATCTCATCATGATGTTCACCATGGATACTATCAGAGGGTGAATAAACACAAGTTTTGAGTCATGGATTCTTTCATATAACATCCACCATGGCTACTCCTAGATGGGGGAACAAGGAGTTTTAATTCATATTTCTCCCTCATAGAGAAGAATGAATTAACAAGGGCTTTCATCTCAAGCTTCTCCCTCATAGAGGAGAATGCATTAACAAGGACTTGCACCTCAAGATTCTCCCTTAGAGAATAATGCATTATAGAACACCTCAAGGAATCATTGATGTTGAGAATCCCTCTCAAAGAGGGCTTCATTCTTGATAAATCTAAGCCTATCACAAAAAGTCACAAACTTGTCTTTGGAAAGGGTCTTGGTGAGAATATCGATCACCAGATCATTAGTGTTGGTGTACTTCAACTGAATAACATTCCTTTGAACCATATCTCCAATATAGTGATATGTGTTCTCTACATGCTTTTTTCTGTCATGAAACACATCATTGACAAAAAGTTCCATACAACTTCAGTTATCATAATGAATAATTGTAGGATCTAAAAATTGTCCAAACAATCCTACAAGAATATTTTGAGGCCACACTACTTCTCATTGTGCTACATTGGCTACAACGTATTATGCATGTATTGTACTTTGAGAAACATGTGAATATTTCTTGTTGCACCAGGAAATCATGGAAGATCCTAAAATTAAGAAATAACAAGAGGCACTCTTTTGATTGGTAATACTTCCTGCCCAATCATTATCTTTATAGCCCTATAAATCTAAGTTCACAATGGAAGAATATTTCAAGCCATATCCAACTATGCCACACAAGTATCTCAATATATGCTTGGCTGCAAATAGATGTATCTATCTTGACTCACACATGAACTGGCTAAGTGCACTCAATGCATAGAAAATATCTAGTCTAGTTTTAACTAGATAAACTAGATACATCAAGGATCCAATCAATTGTCTATATATAGTAGGATCTGCAACATCTAAACTACTTGTTGATTCACTTGACTTCTTCAAGTTAGTTTCCATTGGTATAGACATAGATTTGGAACCAAAAATCAAAAAATATCATTAAGATGTCAATGACGTATTTTCCTTAGGATCATACAATGATGCCTTTGCCATACTTACAAACCTAGAAAGAAATGCAAGGGTCCTAGGTCCTTCATAGATAATTCTAAAGTCAACTACTTCTTGCATCTAAAGATGAGATGTTATTGATCAATAAGAAATAATTCATCAACATATAGAACTAAGATTAAAGATTCATCATTGACTACCTTGAAGTAAATATTCAAGTCATTATCATTCTTTCAGAATCTCATACTCACCAAGTATTGCTCAATTCTATCATACCATGCACAAGGAATCTACTTAATACCATATAAAGGTTTCTTTAATTTTTATACATGAGACTTTCTCTCATGAATTATGAATCCTTTAAATTTATCAATGTATACCTCTTCTTGAATAAAACCATTGATAAAATATATCTTCACATCCATCTATTGTACCTTCCATCTGTTGGCTACTACAATGGCAATGATGGTTCTGATGGAAGTATACTGTGAAACTAGAGAAAATGTTTCTTCATAGTATGTTCCTTCTTTCTAAGAGAAACCATGTTCTACAAATCTAGCCTTATACTTCTCAATGCTTCCATCATCTTCATGCTTAATCTTGAATAGCCACTTGGAAGATACAACTAATTTTCCTTCATGTCTAGGTGAAATATTCCAAACATCATTCTTGATAATGGATTGATATTCTCCATCTATAGAATACTTCCATACTTTCTGATTTCAGTCTTCCTCAACAATGGAAGGTTTAATCTCAATAGTATTACGCATGATCAATGTAACATAACTATAGAATCTAGGTGGTCTTTTACTTTCTCTAAATGTGCCTCTATTGTTGGCATTAAACAGAATTGCCACTAGTGACAACACTTATTTGCATTCTGAGTGCAAACCGAGCAGACAGTGCAAACCGAGCAGACAGTGCAAACCGAGCAGACAGTGCAAACTGAGCAGACAATGCAAACTGAGCAGACAGTGCAAACTGAGCAGACAGTGCAAATCAAGCAGACAGTGCAAACCGAGCAGACAGTGCAAACCGAGCAGACAGTGCAAACCGAGCAGTTAGTACAAACCGAACAGGACAGTGTAAACTGAGTAACATCATGTCTACCGAGTCATCAGTATTTACCGAGTTCAAAACCTACCGAGTGATCAGTATGAACCGTGCCTTCACTTCTACCGAGTGCATGACGATGCCGAGTAATGCAGTGGACGCCGAGTATCAGAAAGTCACCGAGTTAGTTTGAAGGAACCGTGTAACCATACTTGGGCCAACTTAGTAGCACTTATGTTTATTTGTCAAGCCGACTTTGTAATTGTAATTGTAATTAATTGTTTAAGACTTGTATATAAACAATGTTGTAAAAATGTCAAGATGTATGTAAGCAAGCATGTATGTGAAAAAGAAAGAAAGGCAGAGATAAGCGAATTACAAAGGGCTTCAGCAGTATAAGGAACAACAAAGACAAATTCATCACAGAAGGTGATCAGTACATCAGCGAATCTCAATCAGCAATCCAGTTGCAAAGCAATAGATCTACTGTTTCATCCTAACAGGTGAATTAGTACTAAATCCTTTAACCGGGTAGACTTAATAGTCTTTTGTAAAATCTCTTTACCGAGTGCATACTTCATTGTATGTTTGTAAATCCTTTAACAGGGTGGATTTAGCAATCCTTATTGCTCCTAACAGGGCAGATCATCAGAAGTGATCAAATTGTAAGCCTTAACCGGCCAACTTTATTCTGCAGTATTAAAGCTTTGTGGGTTTCATCCCCACCCTAGTTTTACTTTCTTTTTGGAAGGTTTCTGGGTAACCAAATCTATGTGTCATGCTCTTAAGTTTCATGCTTTCTGTATGCAAAGGTTAAAGTAAATTCATCTGTAATTAAAAGAAAATTTAGAGTTACTGATTCACCCCTCCCCTCTCAGTAACTCGGTTAATTCCTAAATATTTCCAACAATTGGTATCAGAGCAGCATTGGTTCTCAAGACAAAGCTTAACTAGCTTGAGCAAAGATCCAGGACAATGGAGGTATTCAAACTTAACAAGGTGATTGAAAATGAAAAGCTAGATCTGGAAATGGCCATAGCTAAACTCAAAGAAGCAAAAGAACATCTTTCCCAATCCCTAAGAAGAAGGAAGGAACTTGCAAATCAGATGAATGATCAGAATTACATTGAAGAAAATATTAAAGATCTTTTTCTCTCAAATAACTCAGATGAAGCAAACAATGCTGTCAAAGAACTCCTAGAAAAGAATGGGTCTCTGCAGGAAGAAGTGAGAAAATTAAAACGAGAACAAGAGCTACACTCTACAAGATTTTGTGAGATCTTGGAACAAAGAAACAAGTTGAAAGATGAATTAGATGGAAGAAACATTGAAGTCCAAAATAAAACCCTTCAGCTAGAAAACCTAATTGATCAAATCTCTCATACAAATGAGGAAATTCTGAATCTAAGATCAGAAATAGAAAGCACAAGAGAAGAACTAAGATCTGAAAAGGAAATCAATCTAAGATTGGTGGATGACCTAAATGCTGAAAAACAAATCAATGAAGGAATGCTGAAAAGTCAAGAAGACTTGAATCAGCTGTACGAGCGAAATCTTCATAGGCAAAAAGGAAAAGCAGGACTTGGATACAAAGGAGAAGGTGAATCTTCTAAGCAAGGTACTCAAAGGAATCAGAAACCTACTTGTAATCATTGTGGTAAAATAGGACATACTTCAAATAAATGTTGGAATAATAAAAAGGTAGAATTCAATGGAAAATGTTACAACTGCAATCAACCTGGTCACAAAGCAAATGAATGCAGGGAAAAACCAAGATTTAGAGGTAATTGTCACAAGTGCAACAAACAAGGTCACAAAGCATCCGAGTGCAGATCCAAGACATTCAATCCAGCAGAACAAATTATGAAAGCAATGTTTGGATGGGACTACAACACCTGGTGTAGATGTCATTACTGTGGAGAATATGGACACATTGGCATGAATTGCATAAAACATCATCTAAGGAAAAGAGATACTACCGTAAGATGCTTCAAATGCACTAAACTCGGTCACATAGCCAGAAACTGCATGAATGCTAGTGAAGTTGAAGATGGAAAGAAGAATGAAGCAACTAAGGTCAGGAAACAGGTGAGACAAAAATGGATTCCTAAATCTACCGAGCAATCCAGTCCAAGTAATGGAATGGATGGCTCTACCGACTCAAACTAAATTTCTGAGAAAGCACTGGAACTGTATTCTCATAGACCAATCCCAAGCAGTTCCAGAACCGAATTAAAAGAAAGATCTAAATCAGCATGCAAGATGCAGTAAGATCACAGGGAGGTTGGTATCAGTCTTCACCGAGCAAGGTCGGTACCCGTCTTTACCGAGCGAGGTCGGAGCAATATGAATTCTCGAGTTCACCGAGTTGTGAAGTCTTTACCGAGCAATTAATTCTTAGTGGGTGACAGTCTGTTGAAATTCATACCCTAATCTGTACTGAGCATTAATGATAGAGTTGTAAACAAAAGGCAAGTAATCGAACTCATTCTTCACCGCGAACCTTTAGCACTTTGAGAGCAAAAAATTTCAAGAGCAACCCAGCGATTCAATACTTTTGCAAAAGGAATTTTCTGTGAGCTACCATGGCATCATCCAGCACCTCAGCGAAGAAAGGATCTGATATGTTAGTCCAAGGGGAATGGAAAGCACCAGATTTCAAGATCGTGCCTGTAATCGCAGTAGCCCTAGATCCGAACAGAGCTCAATCTTAGATTCCTCCTAAGGTACTACTTATTAATGATATCCGCAATCATTTCAACTGTTCAATTCATGAAATGGGGAACCTAGAACTAGATATTGTGCGTGAGGAACTATGTGTGGATGGTACTCTGAAACCCGAGCACAAACATCTGGAAGATAAAGGTTTAGTTCACATTGCACATCTACCTAAAAAATTTCAAGATAAATGGGTTAGATACATTCTCAGCTGTGTACATGATGGCAAGATTTGGCTTGAGCAACCTATAGAGATCACAAAGAAGATGATTCATCAAATCACCGGTCTTCCCATGTTGAACAAAGAAAAAACTACCAAAACCCTAGGTCGGACGGAACTAGAGAAGAAAACCCTAGCTGAGTGGGACGGTAGAGGCATGAAAGTTAGCAGCATTACCGATGCTGAACTAAAGTTTGGTACACACATTATTGCCCATAAGATTTACAGTTCTAGTCGACAGAATAGTGTCTCCTGTGAAGCTATTGACCTAGCATACAAAGTGGTCAAGAACAACTTAACATTTGACCTAGCAGACTTATTGTTAAAGCAGTTTAACAAAAACATGGAAAGCATTCAAACTTCCAAAAATAATCCATGTAAGTTTGGATCCTTATTGGTCTGTTTATTCTTCTATGTTCAGAAATTCTTCCCTTCTAAAGGAAAAGTTGTATGGATGTGCCAGCACTTTATGAAATAAATGAATACATCTCAGAAATGGGTGAAAACTTTGAAAGCATCATGGATAATTATTTTGAGTCTTTCAAAGAGAAAATGAATGACAGATTCTGGATTCCATAGAAGTTGGTGGAAGATTGCAAGGATGACATTTGTTTTATGGTGGATTGTGATAATGTATATATTCAAGCAGCTAAACTGAGGACTGTATATGTAAAACCTCTTCCTTATGAGGTAAATATTGATGAAACCAAGAATATCATTGAAGCTCTTCTTAATCAGCCTATCAATCCCAAAGCTCCATATTTTGGAACATATGATGAAGCTAAGGTGAGAATTGAACTAAGCATAAAGCTTCCACAGGCGGTAAACAAAGGAAAGAAGAGGATAGCCAAAATGCAAATGATAACCGAGGACAAAGAAGAAAAAGATGAAGAAGAAGAGGAAAAGGATGAGAAAACAGAGGAACCAGAACCTGCAAAGAAGAAAGGAAAGGTATTCATCACTAAGGCACCTAAGCCTCCCACTGCTGTATTTACAAGGAGAAATGCAAGAGGTAAGGCAGACAAGGCAGATAAAGACATAGTATTCAAAAGGCCTCCTCTAAACCTTCAAGAAAAGATCAAACTCTTTAGAGACGGATCAGGATCTGGAGTAAGTAACATAAAATCTTTTAAATATGAAACCAGATCGGAAACAGAACAGAAGGAAATAGAAGATGCTGTTATTGAAAAGATGGGACAGTGGAAATACTCTCCTGAAGAAATAGCCCCACAGGTTCCAGCTGTCTTATTAAATCCAATAAAAATGAGATGGAGCAATGCAAAGCAAACGCTGATAGACATATTTGATCAAACCCCGAGACAGTTAATGCCGAGCTTGAAAAATGATGAAGTAAAGAAGGCATTAAAAGAAAATGAAAGTAAGATGACATTAAAGTTCAATACTTGTTTGATTTTGATCAACAATATTGAATCGGTTGTGAAGGCTGCAAATGCCACATGGAAGAACATATACCACCTTCACCAACCGAGTATTGAAACAGTCATAATAAAAGACATTGAAGATGACAGTGATGAACAAGAAGAAGCCACTGAGGTAGATGATACTATGAGGATAGCAGCAGAAGTCATTGCATCCCTTCCTACCTCTCTAGTAAAAGTTTCTACATCCAGCCCGGAGACACCTTCAAGCATGGTTGTGACAACTTCCACATTTGTCCAATCATCCATAGCAACAACAGAAGCAGCTACCATTTCTTCTACCGAGTTGCAGTCTCCCGCATCATCAAGTTTTCCAACAGTAAGTTTTCCAGTTTTTGAATCTTCAAGTGTAAATATTTTAAGTTCTCTAGTAGACAGTGTGCCAGTCTCTATAGTGAGCCCTACTATATCTACTGTCACTACTACTAAGGCATTAAGTACAGATAAGCCTAAAGCTCTACCGAGTATAAAATTTTTGGGTAAGAATGTAGTAGAGGATATAGACCTAGATGAAGAGATAGAGATTCCAACATTAGATTTTGCAAATCTATCAGCAGACCAAATGCAAAATATAGGTGAGATCCTCCAAAGGAAAGCAAAAAAAAGGAAGCTTAAAGAGGAGAGAGACAAGGAATATCAAATCATCAAGGATGCTAAGGACATTTTGTCTGATGCATTAGGTATTAAAGTAGACTCCTCCCAACATGTTTTGCTACAATTAGCAGAAGCAGTTAATAAATACAATGAGGATTCTTCAGGGACAGAAAAGTTAGTTGAAAGAGCTGAGAAGAGATTCAACAATAAAGTGCTTGAGCACATTGCCCAGCACATAGCTATTAACCAAGTAGAAGTGTCTTCATTTTTGTCAAACATTGAATCTATCTATTCGAATGCTACCTCTCTTTTGGCTAGATTGTGCAATATTGCCAAGTTCACAAAGGATGTTAAGGATAAAATGAATAAAATGGATGAGGATATGAAGATTAGCATACAGAAGCTGCAACTTGAACCAAGTTCAAGCTCTGCTCATCACATGAAAATCTCACACCTATCAAATATGCAGTCTGATCTACTGAAAGAAGACACAAGGATCCAGTCCACACTACTAGACATCCAACACATGATCCTTCCCATCATGAATACAATGTATAAGCACATTGAACATTCCAAAACATTGATTCATGACAATCAGTTCTCTATAGCAGATCACATGATTGAACTCTCTGCAGAAGTCCAAATTGCAATCCAAACATGCAAGATTCTGCAAGAAAGTTGGGACAGAACCCTGGCACTAATAATGAAGGTACATTCTGATTTTCTATCAAATTTTGGATTCTCTCTGTAAATAACTTGTATATGCACCTTTGGCATTATCATCAAAAAGGGGGAGATATGTATAGAAGGAGAGATATGTATAGAAGAAGATTTGTATAGAAACAGTTAGCACATTGAAAGGGGGAGACAATGTATAAAGCCCTATAACAAAGACAAATTTTGAAAAATCAAAATAAAACTCAGCATGATTCATGTATATAAGTTTTGACCAATAAGTGTTTTTGTCACTAATGCCAAAGGGGGAGATTGTTGGCATTAAACAGAATTGCCAATAGTGACAACACTTATTTACATTCTGAGTGCAAATCGAGCAGATAGTGCAAACCGAGCAGACAGTGCAAACCGAGCAGTTAGTACAAACCGAATAGGACAGTGTAAACCGAGTAACATCTTGTCTACCGAGTCACCAGTATTTACCGAGTTCAAAACCTACCGAGTGATCAGTATGAACTGTTCCTTCACTTCTACCGAGTGCATGACGATGCCGAGTAATGCAGTGGATGCCGAGTATCAGAAAGTCACCGAGTTAGTTTGAAGGAACCGTGTAACCATACTTGGGCTGACTTAGTAGCACTTATGTTTATTTGTCAAGCCGAATTTGTAATTGTAATTGTAATTAATTGTTTAAGACTTGTATATAAACAATGTTGTAAAAATGTCAAGAGGTATGTAAGCAAGCATGTATGTGAAAAAGAAAGAAAGGCAGAGATAAGCGAATTACAAAGGGCTTCAGCAGTATAAGGAACAACAAAGACAAATTCATCACAGAAGGTGATCAGTACATCAGCGAATCTCAATCTGCAATCTAGTTGCAAAGCAAGAGATCTATTGTTTCATCCTAATAGGTGAATTAGTACTAAATCCTTTAACCGGGTAGACTTAATAGTCTTTTGTAAAATCTCTTTACAGAGTGCATACTTCATTGTATGTTTGTAAATTCTTGAACAGGGTGGATTTAGCAATCCTTATTGCTCCTAACAGGGCAGATCATCAGAAGTGATCAAATTGTAAGCCTTAACCGACCAACTTTATTCTGCAGTATTAAAGCTTTGTGGGTTTCATCCCCACCCCAGTTTTACTTTCTTTTTGGAAGGTTTCTGGGTAACCAAATCTATGTGTCATGCTCTTAAGTTTCATGCTTTCTGTATGCAAAGGTTAAAGTAAATTCATCTGTAATTAAAAGAAAATTTGGAGTTACTGATTCACCCCTCCCCTCTCAGTAACTCGGTTAATTCCTGAATATTTCCAACAATGAGCTGCAAACTTTTATGCCTCCTCCATATTTTTCCTTTCTCAAAGAGGTCACTTTATATTCACAATAATATATCTAGGACCATTGATAGGATCCAAAGGCTCAATTGGATAATCATTGTCTTTAGGTTCTGTGGACTTCCTCTGAATCTTGGGAGTGTAATCAATGTCCACGTCTTGAGGAGTTTCTCCTTCTTCATCCATGTATAAACCTTTAGATTTTATGAAAGAAATATTTTTCTCAAACATAACCTCTCTACTTACCTCTATCTATTTATGACTGGGAAAATAAATCCTATAGGCTTTATATTTTTCATTGCAATCCAAAAATATTTCTTCTTTTAAAAATATTCCAACTTGGCTCTTTTTTCTTTAGGTACATGGACATACGTTGGACAAGCAAAGATTCTCAAATGACTAACATCAGGCTTAGCCCCTAAAAACACTTCTTTTGGGGTCATATTCTACAATATTCAATGAGGACATATATTGTGAACATATTTTGCAGTTCTATAGGCTTCTTCCGATAGGAATGTTTGAAGGCCTTGATCATGGATAATGGATTTTGCAGCTTCAATAATGGATATGCTCTTTATTTTTATAACCCCATTTTATTATGGGTTGTAAGGGACACAAACATCCCTCTTTATTATTGCCTCAATGCAAAAATTATGAAAGCTACTCGATGTGTATTCACCTCCATTATCAGACCTTAAAAGTTTAATTCTCTTTCTAGATAAGTTTTATAATTGAGCCTTAAACTCTTTAAATCTACATCGGACTTCATCAAACTCTTTATAGCTTAAGAAATAAATCCAAGTATTCCTAAAGTAATCATCTATGAAAGTCACACAAAAAAAAATCAACTTAGGGATGCCATTGACATTGAACCACATAAATCAGAATGTAGAAGTTCTAATATTTTATTTGACCTAATTTCACCACTATGAAATGAACACTTAGTATCTTTACACATAGAAATTTTTTTACAAGTACCATCCTGCACATGACTAAGTTTAGGAATTCCTTTAATCATCTTCTCTAACGATGGAAGATCTATATAATATACATGCCCAAATATTCTATGTCATAGTTTGTTGGAAATAAAAGAGTCATGTAGAAGAGATTGAATCGGAAAAATGGAAAGCTTGTAGAAACTCTCATGTTGATTTCAAATCAAATGTGTACACTTGATGCTTGATTTATTTGACCATGTAAGAACTCTCTCTTATGAAAATGCTACTTGCTAACCATCTTCCAAATCTGAAAAAGATATGATATTCCTTTTGACTCCTACCATGAATAAGACATTACTTAGATGAAGGAAAATCCCAGATTCTTGGTTGAGTGATGTAGCACCAAATCCTTTCACTAAATAGCATGCATCATATCTAGTGATCACTTGAAGGATATACTCCCCTTCCAGAAAATCCAAGAAATATTCTTGATAGCCTATGATGTGTCAAGAAGATCCACTATCAATTAGCCAGGTATCACTATCCATTGGAAAACTACTTGATAAGGCTAATATGAAAAAGAATCCATTATTGTTTCCTTTTGTTTCCTTTTTAATTGAGACTTTATATTAATGTTTTTCAATTTTTTCATAGGCCTTGAAAACTAATCTCTTACATAGTGACCAAACTTGTCACATCTAAAGCACTAAATAATCTTGAAGTTTCTTTTTCTCCAATTTATTCATTTCTCCTTAGTGTTTTGAGTGGAAACAAGATGAGTGTCTTCATTTTGAGAACCTTTGAAAATTCCCCTTGCAACCAACCTAGATTCTTCTTGAATGCAATCAGCCTTTAGAAGATCAAACTTAGTTAGTTTAGATCTTTCAATGATACCTTGAATAAAAGGTTCCCAAGTTTGTGGAAGAAAATTAAGTGCTAGCATGACATGATTTTCATTCATAATTTGATCTCCAAAGGAGTTTAGTTGATCCCTTAGCTCTGATATCTTCATGAAGAAAGATATAACTGATTCTCCTTTCACCATTTTGACATGATGATTTTTTTTCCTCAATGCAAGATCTCTACTTGTTTTATTGATCTCATATATAATTTCTAGAGTTTTGAACAAGTCTCTTGAATTTTTCATTTTGGAAATGATAGAAACTAAGTGATCGTTTATGGAGTCAATTAAGAGTTTCTTTGCTTTAATGACATTCTTTTTGAATTGGCGTTTCTCCACTTGATCATCTAGGTGAGATAAATTTTACTCCACAAAATGAAGAAGATAAATTTCTTCAAGTGCAATAAGAACTCTAAATTTTCACAAAGTGAAGTTGGAGGCATCTTCGAGTCTATCTTTGACCTTTTGACTATACACAATTTTTGAGGCTTGATATTGTAGCTTGAAGATGAGAGATGAAGAAGAACTTCATTGCTAAAGAAGTAAATATGATCATGATCTTTTCAAACCAACTTTGGTACCATGTTATTTTTATGATCAGATTATTAAAATGTAGAAGTAAAGTAATTTACACAAATTTAGACAACATATACCCTAGGAAAACCTTTCAAATTTGAAGGTGAAAAACCCAGAAATAATATCTCTTATATATATTGAAATAAGTGATTATAATATGACATGATGTATCTTATGCAATATTGAGATCACACCCTTTCAATTTTTGACTGATGGTTATCAACTTAGATCTCTTTGTTATGGTAACCACTACCTATAGTTTATGTCTCTATAATGGTAACATTTTTTTTTTTATTAAGATCATGCCTTTTAATGTTGTTGTCATATTAGATTGATACCACTCTAATTACTTGATACATAATTAATTAAATGTTAAAGGAAAGTATATAATTAATTATTGTCTCAACTAATGCAATAAATCACTTGAGATGATTAGATCATCTTTGGTTTGTCCTCCTCATGCTAACAAAAAAAATATGCCATCATGCATTAATGAAGTAAAAATTTATGAATTCTCATTACACTTGATGTGGTTCCACAACTAAAGATTTGGAAGGTACCCCTACTTTCAATATTTTATCTTCAACCTCATGTTCTGTCATCACACCCAAAGCCTTGCAATCATATTTATTTGAATGATGTAGAAGAAAACATACTAGCCAGCATTGAAAATCTTTGTGTGGAGCTAAAAAGTCTCCCAGACACATAGCTTGTTGAGGATCTCATGCACTTTGGATATTCTATTAGAGGTAGGAGTTTGTATTGGAACAAGTTTCATGTAGAGTGAACAAACATGATCAACCAAATCAGATCACCCACTCTATTATTGACTTTCAGTGCATTAGACATGAAGAAACCAAATCTACAAGGATTGTGGTAAAATGAAATGCTAGTTAAAATGAAATCAAACAAACTTTGGAAAATGTAATCAATAACCCTTATACCACAACATTAACTTACATCGATAATTCATGATATTTCATGAAGAAGTGATTGGAAAACTCCTTGATGCAAAATCTATAGGCAGAGATATGAGTGGTAGCATATAGGTACTACACATGTAAATGAATTTACTTGCCTCCAAAATACACCATATATGGATAAAATTGATTGGAAGAATGATGCAGAGCTTGAAAGAGAAAAAAAAAATTCAACATATATGTCAGCTCTTGGAACCCTTGTGATGAATTACATAGACACAACACAATCTTTTGATCTTCCCTATATGATCCATACATGCTAAAAACAAGTGGGATATTCATTGCACAACCTATTGATGACTATGAATAGATACTTAACTATGTCCAGAGGTACACAAAGTTCATATAGGGAACATACTTGCAGAAGAAGGTGACAAAAATAGAGTGTCGATACAAAGCTCTATGGAAAGAACATAATGTCTCCATGTTATCATGTGATAATTATGAGAATAAAAAATATGAACCTGCAAGAAATGATGTAGGATAAACATACACAAGCAAGAAATGTTATTGATATGGAGAGCCAACATAGATTGTAACTTATTATCTCACAAAAACTTATTTTAAAATACATTGCAAATTATGCATCAAAAGTGGACAAAACATCTGAGACTTGCACTAATATGTTAACATGAATATCTACAACTCAACAAGTAGATAGTCCAACTGTTATAGCATATCCAAAATTTATGATAGATATTATTGTAGAGCGCAATATAAGGGCCCAAGAAGTGTGTCACATGCCTCAAAAATTACCCCTCATTATTTGCAATCCCAATACAAATCTTCGAATGTCGGAAGAAAAGTGATCTAGTGGATAAAAATGATAACAAATGAAATCCATGTCCAATCTAGCTACTTACACACCTACACGAAATGGCCTCTAGAGCTTGAGATAGTAACATTAATTGAATCTACATGATCCTTCTCCTATTCAATGAATTGAAAATGGAAAGAGAGAATGCACTTAGTTTCTACCAATGATTTAGTAAAGCTACACAATAGGAAAATGTTGAAATTGTTAAATTGTCCATTTACAATAAGTAGTACTATAAGCACCCAAAGGATAGTAGACAATGCAACTAGAGATGAAAAGCTTGAAAAATAGGTACTACTTTTCGAAGGTTAGTGCATCATGCTCACAACGAACATATGGACACAAGCGTGGCTTTTAAATGGAGCTCTCAACGAAGTAATTGACATTGTTTATAGTCTTGGTTCTAGACCACCTAATGTTCCAATGCATGTTGTAACATGGATTAAAAATTACAACGGGCCACCATGGAACGAAAATGACCCCAAAAGTGTATTGATAGTTCCTATACCACTGGGCAGTCGAAAGAAAATAACATTCACAATGGCATGGGCTATAACCTTACACAAACCCTAGGGAGTAATGCTAACAAAAGAAACAATCAACATTGGCAAAATAGAGAGGGAGGGCTTGACATTCACTTTCGGTTGATGTTCTCTTCAAGAGATACTCCAAAATACAAAACAATCCCTACACAATTATAAGGAAAAAAGAGGAAGCTATATTGCAACAATTCTCTCTCTCTCTCTAACAAATCAAGGTACAAAGCTCTTGCCCGTATTTCCCTCACATTACACAACTCATAATTTCTCTCAAAATTTCATGCCTAATCATAGCGTCTAATATTTTTTCTACTCTTGCTTAACCGGTTTTGAAAGCATGACATACATTACAAAGACAAATTTTCAAATGTAAATAACAAGTCTATTTTAAATATTATACAAACATCATTTATTATAAATGCGTTTTACGTAACTTTGTCAATGTTACCCATTCATATCCAATTTTCTCTTGCTTTTTCATATCAAATCAACTATATTCGAAATAATTATTCCTTACAAAAGCAATTTCCAACTTTTCGGATTTCTTTCCATTGCCTAGTAATATATAACACACACCATATCTACCTATCAGAACTTGCCCTTTGTGTTTCCCTTCTATATGACAAAACGCTTTCTGAAATACAGAGAGGAAATTGTGGCCATCCACATAAGCATTCAAAACACGGATAAGATTCTATCATTCTTTTCAACATACTATGATATTTCTACATTTGGGAGGCTCCCCATCAATGATCACCAGAATATAATCTACTTTTCAAGATATTGAAATTGATATACAAAAGGAAACGTGGATGGAATATTACAAATTTGACACGACATACAGTACGACACTTTGCACTTTCGGAGCAGTTCTTAGTAAATTTAATAACTGGCAACCGCATCCGACAATGTGGCCAGCTGTTAAAACTCCATAGAATAAGCATACATATCAGTAGAGATGGAGGGGAAGTCGAGGCTTAATAATGGCCTCCAATGGAATTGATTTGGGCGTTGAGAGTCCAAGCTCCTCTGTCATGTCAATTTCAGTGCCCTCTGGAGAAAACCATTCAAAGCTCTGAAGCAGCCGCCCCAATGTATGGCTCACCACAATCAACGCCAAAGGCATGCCTGGGCAGATTCTTCTGCCTGAACCAAACGGAATCAATTCGAAGTTCTGCCCTTTCACGTCAATCTCTTTGACGCCGTTTAAAAAACGTTCAGGAATAAATTCCGTGGGGCGCTCCCAAACGGCCGGGTCGCGGTGAATTGCCCAGACATTGACTAACAGTTGCGTTCCTGCAGGTACATGATATCCTCCAACAGTGCAAGCCTCGGTAGATTCATGAGGAAGAAGGAGAGGTGCCGCTGGATGAAGCCTCAGAATTTCCTTCACAATTGCCTGCAAATATTTCAGCTTGCTGACGTCTGATTCCTCAATTAGTCGGACCCGTCCGACATGTGTGTCGAGCTCTTGCTGGGCTTTGACCAAAATGTCAGGGTGGTTCATCAGAGCTGACAGTGCCCACTCGATGGTCACAGAGGATGTTTCAGTACCTGCATTTATCAAGGTCTGCAAAACCAAAGACAAATCTTGTAAATAAGAGCTGAAAACGCCTGAGTATCTTATCTTGACGGTAAGGGCACGGTCTCTACTTCAAGCACTCTGTAGTACAAACTATGATGAGAGAAAATTTCACAAACATTCAAAATTAAGTAAGAGAAAGTGATAAAAGAACATACTAAGGCGTTGGCTTTCACCACATCGTCGTTATTGTTAGACTGGATTTCATGGCTGTCTGTTGCAGAGATGAGAACATCCATGAAGTCTCGAGTACGCACTTCTCTCGCCTGTCGGTGATCTTGGACCAATTCTTTCATAAACACCTCTCTCTTCTTCTGTAGATTTTTCATGGCAAACTCTAATCGATGCGGATCGATCCACTTGAGAAAAGGCAGGTAGTAGCCAATATCTAATGCTCCAGATAACAAGGAGCCTTCTTTAATCATCTCCTTAAACTTCTGCGCTTCTTTGAAATCCTCTGGACAGAGATCCGCCGACAATCTCTTGCTGGCAACCATTCGCACAATGATATTCAATGTCAGATCTGAGAGCCTCGACCTGATGTTCACTGGATTCATCTCTGCTTGTGAGCTCTCCAGAAGCGTACGGATGAGAGCGGAAATTTCTTCCGCACGGACGTGCCTGAAGGATTCGATTCTGTTTGCCGTAAAGAGCTGGAGGCTGCAAATTTTTCTGATGTTTCGCCAGTAGGAGCCATAAGGAGCCAAACTGAACATTTTGTAGTCATACCCAGTGTGCTTTCCCGCAGCCATAAGTGGGCGCGAAGCAAAGACTTTGTCATTTGTTGTGAAGCATTCTTTTGCGAGATCTGAAGAACTGATGACCAAAACTCGGCGAATGCCAAGTTGGAGTTGCATGATGGGCCCATAGCGCTGTGAAAGCGAGGATAGAATTGTGTGGAGGGGCTGTTTGCTTCTACTTAGCAGAAGAAGATGCCCAATTATTGGCCATGACGGTGGCTGTGGTGGCTTTACTTCTGCTGTTGTTTTATTTCTTCTCCTGAGAGAGTTTGCAATTACCAAAAGTAAAGGCAATGCTATAACAAGAAGAATAATTAAAGCTGCTCCTAACGCCATGGTTGACACCCTACCTTCCGCCAAGGCACGCTTGATAGATTGCACTTGGTGTGTTCCTTATATGTACTCTTACAGATTAATACAATGCCTATCCTAATAGTGAATCTCAATTCAACACTGGTTTTTGTCCACAATTAGGACACTATAAAAGCTGAAGACATGTAGACAACTGCCCGTGAACGGTCGTAAAAATTCTAGATTTTTTCAAGCTCTTCCAATTTTTTTGAATTTTTTAATACAAAAGTGACTGCGAAAACTTTTGCGGTGTATTGTATAATTACAGCGGAGCTGACATTATATACGGGTAAGAATATGTCATCCATGACCTCACAGAATGGTATTATTTCACGTTTTTTTATTTAATATGTTTGGATTATTACTGAAGGCGTGACATTTTATAAAGTTATCTGTGGAAGAATATGTCATTCATGATGTCATAGAATAGTAATAAGTAATATTTCACAAGAGTAGTAAATACGTATAGAGAAAATGATAAATAAATAGTTGTATGGTAAAAGAATTTTGTCATGTTTTTTAAAATAATCTAATATGTTTTCATTGTGTAGACAACAAAGGAAAGGAAAGGAACTTTTATAGTCTATTATATGTAGAGTTCAAATATTGTAATTAAACAACATCAAGTTGAATTACCAAAAATTAAGTATAAATTCATTGATGCATATGGAAGAGGCTAAGTAGATTATTGAAGATATTATATTTTGATATTTAGAAATTAGCATAGTGGAAAATGTAAAATTAGAATATTTAATGTTTGTGTTGTTTGTAATGGAAAATATAACTTTATTGTAAAAAATATTGATCCTCCAAAGTAGTGATAATTTAACAATTGAAAAAGTTTCACATAATATGTTTTTATTAGAAAAGGTGGGATACCTGTTCCACTCTCAAAGTTATAACACCAAACAAGTAGTTTCATCTACGTAACGCCAAAATAGTAAAATAGCATATCAACAAGTCAAATCATTTCATTTTATTTAGGTTTTTTAATTTACCTTTACTTATTGGAAGAGTTATTTTATAAGGAGTGTATATATGTATATGTATATGTGTGTGTGTGTGTGTGTGTGTGTGTGTGATTTAATATTTTTATTTTCTAAATACATGTTGATCCTTTAGTAATTCGATTTAATGTATTCATATCATTACATTCTATTCATTTCTTAAAAGAAAATAAGATATTTATAAATAACGAAAGTAGTTATAAAGATAAATTATTCAAAATTGATATAGAGACAAATATACCATTCAAGGTATCTTAATAAAAAATAAAAACTAGAATCAACAAATAAAATAATTCGAATTTGATACATTAGCCAAATATATCATCTAGAATATGTCTTTCAAAACTTAAAAAAACTCTTCAATTAATAAAACTATTAAAATTGATATGTTAGAGAAATATGTCATCTAAAAAAACATATAAATTATATAAAGAAATTATTAAAATTATGTTGGACAATTTTATCATTTAGTATATTTTATAAGAAGTATATTTTAAAAAGAAAGAATTGTTCACATTATATAAGTTTCATAAGGTTCACTCATATTGTCCAATTTAACATTGTCTACTAGTTGGATAACTCGATTGTTCTATTATTATGAAAACTTCTTTTCTTTTTCGGGGTGCTTCCTTTACTTACATTAATAAAAAAATAAAGTATTAAACATAATATATAAAAAATTATTATAAAATAATTGATAACTATTAATAATATTTAAATAATTAAATCATTTATAATTATTTTTTATATTTGTACATCGTATGAATTAATCTTGACTGCAGATGTATTCTTGAAGGATCTTGGCCATGAACAATAACAGTCATATAAAGAGAGAATTTTCGATGATCATGGATCTCATCATATAGTTTTCAAATGCATATCTCCTTATATTTTGATCCATATCATATTTTTTTCATAAAGTTAGATTTTCAAATTCCTTCTATATGATTAAGGAATTATTTTAGTTTAGTTTCTACATCCTATGGATCTTAAGTCGCATAAATTCTTGTATTCATTTTAATTTTAGCATTAGATGTACCTCCCCATGAATTATTCAATTTCGTAAACCTTGCCAAATATTAAGTAAATGCAAACTTAAATCATATCTATGAGATTTCATACGAGATTTTTTTCACATGTATACCTTGTACACACTAAATAGTGCACTTCTCTAAGTCATTACTTCCAAGGGAATCCATGAATGGGAAACCTTGAGAAAGCAACTTAGAGCTCCCTAGGCATTGAGTCACAAGGATGTTGATAGTGCTCTCAACTAGAGCTATTGAAGCATGCAACCTTGCTAGTAAACCACACAATGGGAGATTCAAAGAGACAAGGGGAAGAAGGCCAATATCTTCAAGAATCAACAATGAAAATTCAATGCAATGCAACTATGCTAAGAATGAAGATGCAAGCTAAGCTATGAAAGGAAAGTATTACAAATCCTTTCTAATTAAGCTATGTGAGCTAATCTAGAGCATAAAGGAAACTAAGCTAGATGCCATGAAAGCTATGATGCAAGAAAGAAACTAGAATGCAAGAATGATCTCCAAAGCTCTAAAGTCTCCAAGAAATCCTACAACATAAGATTAGTATTCAAAGTTGGGATCCTAGAATGAGAAAAAAGCTCTCCTTTTAAAGGAATTGAAAAGGAATGGACCATGGAGATTAAGAGGCAAAAGATTTAATCAAGGGTGGAGCTTGAAAGATGAGCAATCCATGTGCACAAATATCCCTAACCTGGCTTTGAATAGTAGGGCTTGGCGAATAGTAGGGCTCCAATGAGAAAATAAGAGTTGACTTTTTTCTCCATATGAGATAAAAAGTGTTTTCTTCTTTTTATAAAATAAGAATTATGCTTTAGTTGTGCAAGTCAGGATAAGAGGAAAAGTGGGGGCTTTTTATTTAATAAAAGGGGAGAAAATTCCTTTTAAATAAATAAATAAAGACTTAGGATAAAATGGTTAGCCCATAGAAAATAATCAAAAATGCTAAAACTAATATTTGATCAAGGAAATTGATATTTGAAAAATATTGATTTTTGAAAATACTGATTCGGGGATTTGATAAATTGTTGAATGGGGCCCAAAGTCTAGGTGACTATTTTAGGGTGCATACATTTGCCCCTCTTTGACTAATGTGAGATCGATTTGGGATCACATGTGGTCAAAGAATGGATTTGAAATGTGAGATCGATTTGGGATCACAAAACAACCTAGATGTGTGTTTGATGGATGGGAACACATTAGGAAAAGCATAAGCATAAGCTGACAAGAATAAGCTAAAAGACAAGACTAACACACCTGTATAGCTAGGTGATAATCAAGTCTCAAATAAGAGATAAGAATCTCAAGGAAGGTTTGATTGATAAAGCTGAATCAAGGATTGAAGCTGACAGGTACTGCCCCCTCAGAAGCGAAATCGAAATCAGGTAGAGGAGAACAGAAAATTGATAAACTTGATCAAGTCACTAGAAATCATAATCAAAGGTGAAAGATGATAGGGTAACCATCAAGCAATGAAGACATGCCCCAGTTTGACAAGGTTTGACTGAGAAAGATATAGGATAAAAATGAAATCAAACCTCAGAGAGATGAAATGAACGAAAGTGAATGAAAGATTAAAAGTTTAAATGAGATGGGGACAAAGAAATGAGATGCCTCAACATAGATCGAAGGATCAGGCCTCAAATGGTCGACCAACTGCGCATAAGAGGGTGAAATTTTGAAATGCAATTTTGACTATCAAGATGAACTTAGATTTTGATTTTAATCTCGAAAATGGATCTAGAATGTCGAAATTAGCTAGGGTGCAATTTTCATAAAATTCTTAGATGTTTTGAAAATTATGTCAAAAAGTCAAAATGCTATAAAAGGGGCAAAAAGGGTCATTTTATATATGATGATAAGATTAACCCATTGTGATGACAAGAAAAGGATGTGATGTGAAAGACAAGGAGTGAAAGACATGATTGAGAAAAGGAAAGGTGAGCGCAGTTGACCAACAAGTCCACAAAAGGTGAAGGAAAGTTCTCTCCATATGCAAGATGCAAAACTAAACTATCATGAACCTAAAAATGCAAGCTACCATGAAAAGTGGTTTACTTGCAAGGTCACAAAGCTTTTAGACTCTAATATTCATCATTGAGCATTATTGGTAGCATCGTAAGATCATACAATGCACACTAGTATGACTATGTGAATCTGAATATGATCTATATCAGATAAAATGTGGGAATCCCACCTAGGCACCAAAGACATGTAGGTCAAGATGACTAGTGCAGTGAGGTTCCCTAAGCTTAATATGGAAAGATTATACTTGCATCGAGACACAAGAAAATTCAAGATGGCTATAAGTATGCACTTACGAAAAAATAGTCAAGGATAATACCTTGTAGACCCTAATGTCAAGTGGAACAAGCATAAATGCTAATGACAGTTAGGACCAACAAAATATAACCACAAGCAGAAAAAGCCATAAAACATGTCCTCATGCCCCTATTCTTCTAGCTTAGCATCATTGAAAACTATTAGGGAGAGAACACTCATCAAAGAAATCATCATAGACAACACACAAAGAAGTAAAGTCAAACAAGTCTCAGCGAGTCAAGTGTTTAAGTGCGTGTGTGTAGGTCATAGCGTCAAACTTTGAGTATCACATCTGCCAGTGAGAAATATCATATCATGCTAGATTGTGGGTAAGATATCTGATAAGTGTTGAGAAAACATTTGACGCTAGGGTAGTGTTGAAAAACATAGTTTGGGTGGTGTTGAAAAACACCATTTGCAAGATGTCCTAAAGACCAATACATCCTAGAGACCAAAGCTAACACAGTTATGCTCCCTAGACAAAGACAAAGACCAATTCCAAAATAAGGTCAAGGCATGATGGAGAAAGGCTAAGTGTCGAGGACGCATGCTAAGAAAAAAGGGTGCAAAGGCCTCAAGTAGCGCTTGTTTCCAGGTTTTCACCACTTGGAGATTTTTTTAATTTTTTAATTTTTTTGTATTTTTGCTACCAAGATGCCTGTTTCTAGGTTTTCACTAAGGTACCTTTTCTATTTTTTATATTTTTTTGCATTTTTTTATTCTTTTAATATTTTTTCAAGACTTTTTATGCTTTTTAGGTTTTTTCAGCATCATATATGAATTTTTTTGGAATTTTTTTAGGATCAATAGATATGTACAAAGGATGCCCCTAGATCGAATAGGCATCATGGATAGAACTTCTTGAGGTGCAAGACATTGATAGGATCAGGGAGTTGTTCTCCCTCTAGATCAGATAGTGAATAAGCTCTTGTCCCAAAAGTAGCAGTAATAATGTATGGTCCAAGCCAATTAGGTTCAAATTTGCCCTTTTTCTCTCTATGTTGTTGGTTCTTAGGGTTTTCTCATAGGACAAGA
Organism: Chamaecyparis obtusa; assembly: GCA_027943335.1. Lineage (NCBI taxonomy): Eukaryota > Viridiplantae > Streptophyta > Pinopsida > Cupressales > Cupressaceae > Chamaecyparis > Chamaecyparis obtusa. Next base: position 235,541 of record BSBK01008388.1, on the reverse strand, counting down.
TCTCCCACTTGAAATTCTCTAGGGTGAACCTTCTTGTTGAATGCTTTGGACATACATTTTTGGTAGACTCTCATGTGATCAAATGATGTTTTACGCTTTTCATCTAGGAGTTCTAATTCTTGGAGCCTCATGGTGTGGTAGTCTTCATTTGTCACTAGACCTTTAAGGGAAACTCTAAGTGAAGGAATCTCTACTTCTAAAGGTAACACTACTTTAGCACCATAAGTCAGGGAAAAAGGAGTAGCCCCTATTGGAGTATGAATACTTGTTCTATAGGCCCACAAGGCCAGATTTATCTGTAGATGCCAATCTCTACCATTCTTGTGAACTATTCTATTGAGAATTTTAAGAATGGTCATATTCGGAGCCTTTGCTTGTCCATTTCCTTGCAGGAAGTAAATGGAGGACCAGTGATGTCTTATCTTGAATTTCTTTGAGAGATGTTTAAGGTCCTTGTTTTTAAACTGACCTCCATTGTTAGTGATTATTTTAGAAGGTACTCCATACCGATAGATGATATGGTTCAAAGTAAACAAAGAAACTATCTTTCCTAAGGCAACAGAAAGTGGGACAGCTTCTACCCATTTGGTAAAGTAATCAGTAGCAGTGATAATGAATTTGTGTCCACGTGATGAGTTGCGATGAATCTTCCCAACAAGGTCAAAGGCCCAGTGCTGAAATGGTCAATGAGAAATAGAAGGAATAAGCTCCCTACCTAGAGCATGTATCAAGTTACCATGTTTCTGACACTTTTCGCATGATTTAGCAAAAGCTACTGCATTTGTCTGACGCATGGTAGCACAATAGTACCCTGCCCTAAGAAACCTTCAAGCCATAGAAAGACCATTGGAATGTCCTCCACAAATGCCCTCGTGAATGTTAGCTAATGCTTGGTTGGACTTATCCTTTTCAAGCACCTAAGAATTGTCCCATCTAAACCCCTCCTATATAAATCACCAAAGATAAGGGTGTGGTGAAAGGAATTTTAGGTCAAGTTTCTTCATTCAGAATGGTTGAAGGTTTTAGGGATAATGCCATAAAGGAGGTATGAGTAAATGGCACCATAGCGGGATGACTCATGGCCAACAAGGGTACAAACAACTTGGCTTTCTTGGGAGTCATAGATAGGGTAGCATAGCTCTTCCACCAGGAATTTGAATCTGGACTCATGTTGTTCTAGCTGAAGAAGTGAAGCCAATTTAGCCATAGCATTAGTTGCTTTATTCTCTTCTCTAGGGATTTGTTGAAATGCAACAAAGGTGAAATATCGTCTCAATGAATCAACCATTTTTTTGTAGGGTGCCAATTTTTCATCCTTTGTTTGGTATTCTTCATTAACTTGGTTGATAATCAATTGTGAATCCCCATAGATGTGCAGCTCTATGATTCTCCATTCTATTACAATTTTTAACCCATTTGTCAAAGCCTCATACTCAGCAATGTTATTTGTACATGGGAACAATAGTTTGTAGGACTTAGGAATTGTGTACCCATGAGGAGAAACAAATAAAACTCCTACTCCTTAAGCATTTTGCATGAAAGAGCCATCAAAGAACATCTTCCATGTTCTTGCAGTCATGTACATTATGTGCTCATCTGGAAATTCAACTTGAATGGGAGCTTTATCTCGAATTGGAAAATCAGCTAATTGGTCTGCAATGGCTTGTCCTTTTATAGCCTTATGCTCAACATACTCTATGTCAAATTCTAACAAGATCATCATCCACTTAGCAAGTCTACCCATGAGAGCAGCCTTACCAAGCAAATATTTGAGATGATCAATTTTTTAAATGAGGTGTATTGTATGTGCAAGCATGTAATGTTGCAACTTTTGGGAAGCAAACACCACTACAAGGCAAGACTTTTCAATACGAGTGTAATTAACCTCATATGACACTAAAGTACGACTAATGTAATATATATCTCTTTCTTTTCTAGTATCATCAAGTTGAGCCATTAATGCTCCTAGGGAAGATTATATTGCTGACACATACAAAATGAGTGGTTTTCCTAGGATAGGAAGCATTAAGATTGGAGGATTGGCCAAGTATTGCATGCTTTACTAATAATCTTCATTCTAGACACATTTGACCCCTTTGTGTAAAGTCTTATTAAAGGGTTGAGCTCTATCAGCTAGTTGTGAAATAAACCTCCTTATAGATTGAAGGTGTTCCTGAAGACTCCTCATTTGGCTAATATTTTTGGGAGGCCACATATCCAATATTGCTTGATCTTTCTCTCGGTCCACCTCTGTTCCTTTGGATGAAATGATAAATCCTAGGAGTTTTCCAGATGTGACTGCAAATGCACACTTTTTGGGATTTAATCTTAATTGAAACTGTTCCATACGATCTAGAATGACTTCTAAATCTCCTAGGTGTGTATCCCTTTTTCTAAATTTTACCAAGGTGTCATCCACATAATCTTCCATATTCTTATGCATCATGTCATGAAAGATAGTTGTCATAGCTCTTTGGTAAGTAGCTCAAGCTACATTTTTTAGTCCAAATGGCATGATGTTCTAGCAATAAGTCTCTCATGCACAAGTGAATGCAGTCTTTTCCTGGTCTTCAGGAGCTATTTTTATTTGATTATACCCAGAAAAACCATCCATCAATGAATAGATCTCATAACCCATGGTCATGTCCACTATCATGTCTATGTTTGGAAGTGGAAAATCATCCTTTGGGCATGCTTTATTAAGATCTCTAAAATTTGTGCAGATGTGAATGGACTTGTCATGTTTTGAAACTGGTACAATATTGAATATCCATTCAGTATAATCAATGGCTCTGATAAATCTTACACTGCGGATTTTTTCTAGTTCAGCTTTGACGAGAACAGCTATGTGAGGATACATTTTCCTCAACTTTTGTTTTACTAGTTTGATACCTGGAACTATGGATAAGTGATGCATAATGAGACTAGTGTCCAACCCTAGCATGTCTAAATAAATCCAAGAAAAATTAATCTTCTTTCTCTGTAGGAACTTGGTATATGCTTCTTTTTCCTATGTTGATAGAGACTAAGCTAAATGCACTATTCGTGGAGCCTCTTGTGTATTCAAATTAACTGGATGTGTAGGCTCGACAAGCACTGAAGATCTATCCTGAAAGTAACTTGGGAGATGATCAAGTACCTCATCCTTAGGTGCCTTAGAGAGGTTTTCACCCTCAGATATGTCCTTTATTTTTACTTTTTTCAGTTATGACACTGCCACATAGTGGTTTTCACCATCAGAACTCTTATTATTTTTTCATTTTCTTTTCATTTTGAGACTAAGGTACTTGATATCTGGTTCTGTCATGCTTTTAGTTGGTTTTCTGGTGGAAGAGACTACAGGTTCAAGGGAATTTAGGTAACATGCTATCTCATAGTCATTTTGAAACGTTAGGAGTTGAGGTTCTTGATAGCGCTGAGACCAATCAATTAGGTGAGGTTTGGCAAGGGGTAGGTCAATGATGGGTTCAATGTTGTGTATGCGAATGGTATCATCTCTGGTAATCGCAAAGTTAGGGTCTGTCAGGTATCCCTCTAAGGTACTCAAATCAGGATTTATCCTACCAAGCAAAGCATCATCCACTAAAGTGACTTGTCGATTCAAATCCACTAATCCTACACTAGACTCATTAGCTACCTTCGGTTGGGAACCATATGTATGGACAACATCAATGTCCATGTCAACTGTAGAACAATCAGAGAGAGATTCCCATTCATACTCATGTGAGTCCATATCTAAATCTCGGCTGGGATGTTTACACCAAGCATATTTTTTAGGCCTTGAGGTAGAGGCTTTGATGTCACTAAGGGTAACACCTTCTTGAATGCCATTTTTGTATTGATGTTCTTGAATAGGATCCTCAACATGACCTTCAACAGTGGATTCTTCTTGTTCTAGGTCTAAAACTACTAGATTGGCAACTAGAGTATCTGAATATCCCCAAAGGAGATTGGTGGAAGGGACCCAATCTTCACACCTATCTTGTTGATTTTTCAAATTGGGTATGTAGTTTGATTCATCATCACTATCCATCATAGCATGGATAGGAGTAGTTTTCTTGTTCTGATTTTCAAAACCTAGGCCAACCATTGTCTTAGATTTGCAGCCAAAAAGAGCATGATCGAGTGGTTCAGCTCTGACATCTAATCTGTGACTGAGAGGGCCATGACCTAGATATCCCATACTATTGACAAGAGTGTACCCTCTTCCATAGACCTTAGGAGAGGGAGAGAAGTTCTCATTATTCATGTATTTGTCTTCTCTATAGATCCAGTCTTTGACAGCCACCTCTTATTTTTCATCCTATATGGGCATTGAGGATTCTACAAATGTACCAAATAGAGTCATGGCTAAAGATGAAGGACTCATCTCTTGTGGAGGTTTACCATAGGACCTAGGTGAGACTGGTATTTTTGGAAAGGATTCAATTTGATATCCCCCCATACCAAGGTCTATGGATTTGAACTTATCCTTGCATTGTGCTAGAGTTGCATCAAAATCCTCTGCTTCTCTATTGAGAGGAACATGAGTTCCTGCTGAAATTGCATTAATAGATAATGTGCTATCCCCGGGTATATAGACTTCTACTCCATTATAGGGGAACTTAACACATTGGTGGTAGGTGGACAACACTTCTTGGATGTCATGGATCCATGGTCTACCAAGTAGGATATTATATGCTAGCGGACCAGCATCAACAATTTGGGACAAAATGTCTTTTTTCATAGGACCAATCCTGATAGGAAGGACATCCAAGCCCTTGGAGCTTCTCTCTACCTCATCATAGGCTTTAATGGTAATCTTCTTCTGGGTATCAATAACTTTCTTAGAATAACCCAATATCTTCAACAAACTCAAGGAACAAATGTTGAGCCCAGCACCCCCATCAATCAACACACACCTGACATGGGTCCTGTGGATCATGACTTCGATATGAAGGGAAAGATCATGTGGATGGCTCAAGGCTTTGTCATCTTCTTCTAAGAATTTTAGGTAATGAGGGTTGGCAAGGTGGTTAACCATGTTCTAGAATTGGTCAATGTCCATGTTGTTAGGAACATTGGCTGCATGCAAAGCAGCCTCAAGGACACGCTTATGTCTTGGAGACAATTCCAAGAGTTCAAAAATTGAGATTTGAGCTGGTGTTCTTTGTAAATAGTCAACAAGATTATAGCTCATTTCAGGGTTGACTGCTAATTTGGTGGTGACATTCTTAGATGTCACTTGCTTAGGTTTGCTGGACTAGTTGGAACTAGGACCTCTAATAACCATAGGACCTTGACTTTGGCTTTTGGTGACAATGTTAAGAGCTTGGGATGACCTTTGAGAGTGAGGACCCCTAAGAACCACCATAGGTTCTTCATCAAATATAGGAGGAGAGCCCACATCATAACCATAAGGATCTTTATCTCTCATCATGTTGACACTTTCCTTAACAATCTCAAGCATATTGACCATGTTTTCTACACCTGTGTAGGTATAGTTGATTTCGGCCTTGCCATTCTTAGGTTTAGAGGTTTCCCCCTATAAATATTTGGGCAAAGGCTCCTTGAATGCATTGTGGTCTACATTGGTATTCAACCCATAAATCTGAAGTTTGCCACTTTCCATAAGATCTTGAATAAGGTGTTTAAGTTTCCAGCAATGTTTGATGTCATGTCCAATTCCATTATGGAATTTGTAGAAATCTTTTTCATTCCACCAATGTGGGTTAACATCAGGTATGCATAAATTTGTTGGATCTTACAGTTGTGCAAGGTTATTAGAAATAAGCATCTTCAAAACATCCTCATAGGAGTCACCCAGTTTAGAAAATTGTCACCTCTCCTTCTTAGGATTTTCTTGATACTTTGGTTTATGCTCTTGTTGGTTGGAGGATGAGTTGAGCTTCATAGCTTGGACTGCACTAGAAAAATGGAGGACTCCTTGATCCTTGGGTTGGGAAGAGTCCACAACTCCATCGTTGACTACTTGCTTATACTTGTTCCAGTGTGAGTGTTTGCCTTTGTCCTTATTAGCATTGTTAGTATTCTTACCATTGTTGTTATTGCTATGTTTGGTCAAAATGCCTTGCTCTTTCAAGACATCCTCAATTTGACATGCAGTTTCAACCATAGTGTTGAAGGAATCAAAGACCTTCCGAACCTCATACCGCATTTTAGGCACCAAATTGCTAACAATGATATCAATCCTTTCATGCTTAGGGATAGTCCTAGAATAGAAAGATCACAATCATCTCCCTCTTTTTAGGAAGGTAACAAAGGATTCCCCTTGGTTCTATTTCAAATTGCACAAGTCTACCATAGTGACTGATCTTGACAAGTTGTATGCAAAATGTTGAACAAATATGTGGACAAGTTCCTTGAAATTTTTGACAGGAGGGGTTATGTTGGTAAACCACTCCATGGCTTGGCCCTTGAGACTCCTTGGAAATAATCTCATAAGATAGGAGTCATCTTGGTGGAACTCAAAACTCATGATGTAGAATTGACGCACATGATCATGTGGGTCACCATTGCCGTCATACTTGTCATACTGGGGGATTTCAACTTTCCTAGGAAAATCTGTCATACTCACACTTCTGTCAAAAGGATTGGGACAAATAGCATCAAGTGAAAAGGAAATTTTAGGTGCCAACACCTTTTCCATCATACGTTTGAGTTGTTTGATCTCCTCTTCTTGAGAGGGTCCTTGTTTCTTAATTCTTCTATCCACATCAAAATTGTAAGGGACCCTGGCACCCTTGTTAATCAAGCTCTCTAGGAACCTATCTTTGTTTTGATCAAGATACTTCTCCACATATTGTTGGAATACTAGCTCTTATTGCATTCTCAAAAAATCTTGATCATCAAAACTTGCACTACTTTCTCCATGTTGAGAGCCATGATGAGCTCGTTGGGAGGGTTGTCTCGAGTTCCTAGGAGGTGTTTGTCTCCTATGTTGTGAAATCCTCCTTCCTCTAGGACTAGGATATCTTGAAGTGGTCCTTGATCACCTTCTACTTCTTGGGGTTCTTGAGGGAGTAGATGATGGAGAGTTGTTTCCACTGTTGGTACCCCTATTGTTGAATTGGTCATTGAGTTGTTGGGCTAAAAGCCTATCTTGTTCCTCTTGGAATGCTTTTCTTTTCAACTCTGACAAGGCTTGTTGTTCTGCCTCTAGGTGTCTAAACCTTTCTTCTTTAGTGGCTTGTTCATCCAAAAATGATTTCTTTTTGCACTCAATCCTTTTAAGCCTTTCATTTGCATATTTGGAGGTTGTCTTGAGTGGAGAGTTGGGCCTTGAATGTTTAAACAAGTCGTTAGTAAATGCTGCATTGACATGAGCATCACAAAATCGGTTGTTTTGGTCTTCATGTTGTGACTATGCATCTTGGTGAGCTCGTCCATAATGTCTTTTAGCTCTTTGATGGGCATCTAAATATCTTAAATTAATAGGAGGTGATTCAGGTTGATTGTCATCACCAAACAACATGTTATCCCTATGTCTTTGGAAAATGTCATCAAGATTTTGATCCATCGCTTCTCTCTCCTTTCTAGTCATGGTGTAGCTCATGTCCATATCTGATTGAGAAGGTGCTAAAGAGGTACTCAACTCACTAGGATTGCTCTTTGGGTCAAACCAAGCTTCAGACTTGCTCCTAGGTGATTGATCAAAGATGGGTTTCTTTCCCTTTCGCTTTTGATGAGTTTGGACTAAGGGTAACTGATCAAAGACAACTTGAGGTCATTTTCCTTGACTAACTTGGTACCTTGTCATAATTGACATGAAAGAAAAAGACCCTTGGTGATAAGATGACCTTATGAAACATCAATACTAAACTAGGATAGTAAAAGTGTTCAATTGTCCAAAAAGAGATGGTAAGATAGAAAGTTGCAAAAGGTGTAAACCAACACTACCACAGAGGTGTATAATAAAATGATGAGTATCCTAATACATATGGACTAGGAGGATGGATTTACCCAAATATATAACTAAAATTGAAATTAAATTTTTATGGAAGTGTTTTGGACAAAAGAGTACTGAAACTCTCCAAGTTTGTTACCAAAGAATCTAAAGGTGTACTTTTTCAACAAGGATAATTCCTAACTTATCGATGCCAAGCAAGAATACTTTTTAAAATCAAAGAATACTAATTCAAGGGATCTAAAAATAGGAACCTAAGGTACAAACAAGTTTCTAGCAATAGAGTAAGTCACCTACTAAAATCTGATCGACTAAGGAAAGACTAAAAATTTCATAAACTAGACAGACAACAAAAAGACTCTGTGCAACAGTTTGCAAGTAGACAGTACAATAATTTCTGACCGGGCAATATTTCACAGAAGGTAGTGCAACAATTTCCATGTAGCCTGTGTGATACTTTCTAGGCAAGTAGTGTGATAGTTTTGCAAGGACGAACTATCACATGATAAATCTTAGTACAGTGTGCGATAAAGTTTCAGGATCCTATGACTCTTGACCACTGAGTGCTAAAAATTTCACTTTTAAGGGCAATTTGGTCAAAATTTCAGTTTGAAGGTTGGATTTTTTAATTTCAAGCACAGTGATAGTAGTAATCAGACAGGTTTTCAAATAGTAGGTGATCAAATATGTCATAAAACACTTGTACAAGGGCAAAATAAACCTTGCCAAGACAAGCAATTATGATATCAAAGCAATAAAATTCTATGAATGCTACCGTAATGTTTGATATTTGAGAACGTTTACACGGGTAGAAAGCTTGTCCCCACTTGGGTCGTTCCTCTTGATTTCTCAAGAGCAGGCCCATTAAAGGATTCCAAAAAGCTAAACAAAGAGTGGATCAATCTTTGAGTTTTAGGATTTTTGTTTCACCTCAAGGGTGAAGAGCATATTCTCCTAGCTCAAAAATTTATCCCAAACACACCAAGCAAAGGTTCAATTACCCTCTTGCTTTCAAAATCCAAAGATGGGTCAAGATTTATGTTTCACCACAAGGGTGAAGAGCATACTCTCCTACCACCCAAAGATTCCTACAACAAGATATTAAGTGCCTATGAAAAGAAACAACTAGTAAATGCCACACTAAAAAAGAAAGCAATTAAACAAGCACTTGATTGGTTTTTATGCTTTGGGTAGCCCTACAAAAACTGTTAGTAGCCCTTGTTCATTTGGAGCTTTGACATGTGTTCTTTTAAGAAAATATTTAAGCAATGAGAGCACCTACAAGCACAACTTGTTAGCCCTACAAGGGTTAGCACATCAAAACCAAATGAAATCTACAAATAAACCTCTGTTCTACCATAGAAAATCAGAAATCCAAATCAAATAGATCAAATCTTGCAAATAAATGACAAAAATTGCTCACTCCCAAGCCTAGGCTATATTTTTGTCAAAGAAAGAGTCATGCAATACTTCGCTATACACTGCTGTGATACTTTATCCCTATGTGATAGTTCCTGATACCTACGTGTGACAAAGAAAAAAACAATAGTGTGATAGAGTCTGCAAAGGCGCGTGATACTTTAACTGGTAAAGTATCACACTGGTATATAGGAAACTATCATACAACACTAGAAAAATGTTGCACAATAATTTTGTCAGAAAAAAATAGAGAGGCGAAACAACAAGAAAATATTGATGAAAAAAATGCATAAAAAGGACAAAACAAGAGTGTTCTGCCCCACAGTGGGCGACAAAAATGTACACACTAAATAGTGCACTTCTCTAAGTCATTACTTCCAGGGGAATCCATGAATGAGAAACCTTGAAAAGCGACCTAGAGCTCCCTAGGCATGGAGTCACAAGGATGTTGATGGTGCTCTCAGCTAGAGCTATTGAAGCATGCAACCTTGCTAGTAAAACACAAAATGGGAGATTCAAAGAGACAAGGGAAAGAATGCCAATATTTTCAATAATCAAGAATGGAAATGCAATGCAACGCAACTATGCTAAGAATGAAGATGCAAGCTAAGCTATGAAAGGTAAGTATTACAAATCTTGGCTAATTAAGCTATGTGAGCTAATCTAGAGCATAAAGGAAACTAAGCTAGATGCCATGAAAGTTATGATGCAAGAAAGAAACTAGAATGCAAGAATGATCTCCAAATCTCCAAAGTCTCCAAAAAATTCTGTAGCATAAGATTAGTATTCAAAGTTCGGATCCTAGAATGAGAAAAGAGCTCTCCTTTTAAAGGAATTGAAAAGGAATGGACCATGGTGATTAAGAGGCAAAAGATTTAATCAAGGGTGGAACTTGAAAGAGGAGAAATCCATGTGCAAAAATATCCTCCAATGAGAAAATAAGAATTGACTTTTGTGTCCATATGAGACAAAAAGTTCTTTTCTTCTTTTTATAAAATAAGAATAATGCTTTATTTGTGCTACTTAGGATAAGAGGAAAAGTGGGGGCTTTTATTTAATAAAAGGGGAGGAAATTCCTTTTAAATAAATAAATAAAGACTTAAGATAAAATGGTTAGCCCATAGAAAATAATCGAAAATGATAAAACTAAGATTTGATCAAGGAAATTGATATTTTAAAAATGTTGATTTTTGAAAATACTGATTCAAGGATTTGATAAATTGCTGAATGGGGGCCCAAAGTCTAGGTGACCATTTTAGGGTGCATACATACCTTACCATTAAAAATAGAGAGTGGATAGTTGCAGCTCAATTGGTAATACTTATTCTATGTTCATTGATTATATATCCACCAAGTTTAATTTATTGTAAGGAATAATTGGTTTAGCTTGAATTTTAATAGATTTTATGTACTAGATCACCATTGGAAGCATAACCAATGACAAATTTTTAGTTTAATTATAATTCCATTCATAATGTTGTGATCCACAATAAAAAATTAAATATTTTCACATCTATCTAGTCAAAGTATAACCATAAAAAACTAACATATTAAATTTTTTCACGTTTTAGTCTTGCCAAAATCAATAATTAGCTCTACAAACTTATATTTGATTAGGTAAGAAAGGATTTTGAAATGGCCTAAACTCTTATACAAAGGGAAAGGGAAAATAATTTGATAAGAAAAACATCAAAAAACCACCACAACTTATTAAAAGGATTTGTGTGCCCTATTTTGTTAGATAAGGGAAGTTTTAAACATAAACACAAAAATAAAAATAAATATACTGATTTGGTGATTCATGCTTAAATAAGAAACACTATTTAATAAAATAAGACAGATATAGTTTTCTAGATATGGTTATGAGATCCTAGTTCTCATTTGTAACTTGTTGTTGTAAGTTTTACATGTAAGAAAAATTCATATATGCCACATCAACTATTAAGCATGTTATATTAGATATAAAATCTATTGAAAACAAAATAATTTATATATTGCATGAGAGTTTAGTTTTATCCTAATTCAGTTGAGATAGGAGATTTACATGGACTCAATTTAATTGCTCTATTATGGGAGATCACCAAGCCAACTTGTATACCTTCTCATATTTCTCTATGGAAATTTATCACTTGAACTTTCTTACTCATTTTAGGCAAAATGAGAATATTATGGGATAAGCGGTTTAGCCACCCTAACTATCACTACATTTAATAGGAAGTCTAAATGGAGAAGGCACCAATGTTTGTGTAGGATTCATCCATAGATTTTAGACTTAGAGAATCTCTTTATGGCCTAGAATAAAAAACTCAAGCTTGGTACATGCCAAGATGGATACTTTACTCCAAGTTTTAGGTTTTGCATGGAGTCATTTAGACCCTAATGCATATATTCTATACTAAGATAAAACTTTATTGACACTAGTTCTTTATGTTGATGATTTTTTCATCATCAAGAGCTCTTTGTCAATTGAACCAATAAAGTAAGCATTGAATAAGATAAATTTGCAATGAAAATCTTGGTTTTTTTGCACTACATCCTTGGCATTAAGATATCACAATCCAACTTTGGGATCACTCTTACATATGCTAAGTATAATCTTGATTGTTTTGCTCAATTTTACATGATGAATGTAAAATATCCATAGATCCTTTTCTTATAAATTTAATCTTGAGGTTAATTGTACTAAAACCTCATTATGATACTTTGTATCCACAGCTTGTTGGTATTCTCATCTAGATAACTAAGATGAGGCTAGACATTTCAAATGTATATGTAATAATTTTGATATTCAAGCAAGAACTTGATGAGCTGCACTTGAAATTATCTAAGAGGATTATTCATTATTTTACTTGGGTACTCATAGTTTTGAGATTCATTATAGAGTTTATGTTGAGATTGGCCTAGCCAGTTTATTAGATTCAAATTGGGCTAGCAATACTTAGAATCATAAGTCTGCTTTAGTTTATAGTTTCTCCTTAGGGTCTAAGCCTATTAGTGTGTCTGAAAAGAATTAAATTGATATTTATTTATCATCCATAGAGGCAAAGTACAAAAGAGTTATTAATAAAAATAATGAGGCATTTTGGATCTAAGAGATTATCACTAAGTTTGGCATCTCTTTAAAGTATCCCATGATCATATTTTGTAACAAAAAAAGCACCGTCTAATATGCATTATTCTTGTTCAATATCAAAAAATTAAGAAGATACATATTTATATGTATTACGCTTGGGAGTTCATTCATACTCACATCATTGACATAGTGCAATCTTTAGAGCTAGTTGTTGGCATTTTCACCAAACCTCTCATTGAGACCAAGTTCATTCACCCGTGAGATCTTCTTGGGTAGTGGTCTACTTAAAAAATGTCATCATATTCTAAGGGATGTGATAGTACTTCTCTTTTCTCACATTTGAGGGGGAATGGATTTTCTCCCTTTCTCCACGTCTTTTTAGTGTTTCCTTTTTTAATTGGGTATCTAATTAGGCATATTTGTGGAACCTAGTCCCTTTCATTTGCCTAAATTATGCTTATGGAGGATTGCTAGTTTAAATATTTATTTATCTTTACTAGATTATTAAGAGATAGTATGTTTAGTCTTTCAATTATTTACTTTTTAGGAGATAAGATTACTTAAAAAATTTCCTTGATGAAATTGTTAATAAGAATTGTGCATCTTATATTATTAAATAGAAAAAGATCCTAAAACAAACATACAATTTTAAAGAAAAATTTAATAAAAAATATAAATAAATAATATATTTTAATAAATTTTATTTTAGTTTTAATTATTTTTCTTTCTATCTAGTTGTTTATCTGTAAGTTTGTCCACTCATTTTTTCCTCCATCTACCAATTTTTTTGTCTGTCTAAAACTAACACTTTCACCTTTAAGGAGTGCAATGGTTATGCTAATTGTTTGATATTTACTGCATGATGTTGTACTATATTGCTGATATAAAAAGTTTACATGTGCACAAAATAATTACACTAGGTCTAGAGTTCTAGATGCTTTAAGTGAGATTCCTCTATTTTTTCATATAATTATGTATGGGTTATTTTGAACCTTAGAGTACCTTTCGAAGGAGAAAGTAGTTTGAATCCAAAGACCATTTAATGATTTCACTCTAGATAAACCTATAAAAAAATATATAATAAATATATACGAGAAGAATAAAATAATAAAATATCTACACTAAATCAAGAACATCAAATAAATTTCAATGTATAATAATGATAATAATAATAATAATAAAAATAAAAATAATAATAATAATAATAATAATAATAATAATAAAACATTCACTTAAGTAATTATCATTTACTTTATATCAATGTAATCGCAATTTTATTAAAAATTCCATTAGCATATCCAATAGAATTTGGATTATATAACATATGATAATTTTAAAATAAATCAATTTATTTTATTTTATTTTAATTTTTTCTAAAGAAAATAATATTAAAAAAAAAATCCTTAAAGTAACAAAATATGAATCAAAAAAATTATCCACGAGTTTTTCTATTAAGTTATATTTTTTAAGTTATTAAAAATGTCTAAATATATACATGGTTAAGCCCTCTGCCAGCCCTGAACTTTCTCTGGTACACCACCGCCCAGCCCTTTCATTCAAGACAACATAACCTTCTACTTGGCCTGGCCCAAAATGTTGACAAGCATCAATTTCCTGCTTAGGTGGAAAGGATTTGGGCGGATACTGACAATTTCTGGTTTTTGAATTATCTTAACACATTCCAGGCTTATGCGGAACCCGGTATTGACCTAGATGATATGCAGACATTGGATATTTGCACCCCAAACCTGGATAAGTCCAGTAAAAAGAAAACTTCTCTGGTTCTTCCGCCGCATTTTCTGTCCGATAACCCCACTGAGATAACAGAAATCATAATGATCTTTACGAAGAAAGTATAGCTAGAGGTTTTTGAAATTAGTCTTTTTTGACAGTGACTAGCTTTTTTGTTTTCAAGATTAGAATTTGTTTCTCGATGGCTCTATATTTTCACGATATTAATGTATAAGTTGTTTATGTATATATGAAGTATTTCACAATAACGTTTCGAAGATTAGTATCTGCTGAAAGACATTAAACTTGATAAAATGTGGTGGGTCTCTTCAAATATACTCAAAATGTTTTTAATAGGATTACTTTTCTCCTTTATTTTGATAAGGGATATTCGCATATTTAGTTTTGACAGTTGGTAGACTCTTAAATTTTAGTTTGATACTCAGTAGCTTATTATTCAAATTGTCAGATTTAATCATCCTTTATCATAAGCACATGGCTCCATGGATCAGAAACGCATATACATATATAAATATATATACCTGTGTATATGATCTTTAATTAGCACTCATATAGTAGGCTATGCTTATGTATATAGCTTAAAGTGACCACTAGTTTTTCAATCACTTTTAGTTATATATATGAGTGTAGTTTAAAGTATTCAGTGCTCTTATACATAGGTCCTTATATATATATATATATATATATATATATATATATATATATATATATATATATCTTTTTGACTCACTGGGTTGTATAGCTAAGTTATAGAGTTTGGATGCCTTTCTCTATTTTGATTAATTTAATGATGTTTTACTACTACTGGCAATTTCTAATTATCTATGTTATGGTAGCAAGCTTTTACTAGTCTAGGGCTTTCATTATCCAAATCCCAAATCTAATCTTTTAGAACTCATTTTAATTTTATATAATTTATATAAAATGGTAACTTAGGTTTTGCTTGATAAAGCTCTTTGGTGACCTTAGCCCTGCCTTCTTTCAGCATATTAGGATCTAGACTTTTTTAGTAGGGTGTAGGCCTTTTTAGGTAGCTTCTCATCTTACTCATTAATAAATTCACTTATGATAGCATTCATTTCCTTCTTAGGAATATTATTAATCCATTCTCATTATAACTAAACTCATTCTTCTCTTGTGAATGCTTGTTAGACAATCAGTAGTAGCTCTTACTATCTCTTGTGGTATTGCTTATATCTGGCCTCTCATGCACTTTTGATTAAATAACCATTACTCATTTTACTAAGGTTATATAATTTCAAATTACTAATCTACCTAACTATGATAGTATTTCAAGTGTGGATTGTTGTCTTTTGTTCAATCCATAGGACTAAGAAAGAGAAGGTGTTACCTCAAAGTGGTACAAGATTAATTGTATATGAACGTTTGCTCCTACTCTTATAAATCAATATGTATAGCTCGCCCATGGATGAAATCTTCAAAGCATCTAGTGAGGCTTATTCTCAGGGGTATGCCCCTTTTGAAATTATTAAAAAAAAATAAAATGTCTAAATATTTCCTATAATATTCCTTAACCATGTTGTTTTCCCTATTAAGCATCTTCCTTCCTATTAAGAATTTAAAATTTAGCTGAAATGATGTAACCCAGGTAACTTGCAATCTTTTGAAGATCTATTTTTTTTATCAAATCACACTTGTTTGTTGTTTTTTAATGACAATGATAAACCCACAGGTCTGATTAACTTGCAACATGTCAGCTTCAAATGCGATTCTTAGATTACATTTGAAGATTTTAAATTATTAAAACTTACAAAAAATTTTAATAAAAATCAACATCAGCTTATCTGATTGAACTATAGATTGCTAATTAATAATTAATAACATTCTAATATAATCTTTAAATATTATACATCTTAGTTTAAATTTATATATACACAATTTGTATTGATGGTACCCACTACCTGATATCAATTGTAACCATAATTGAACCTCACAATATTATATGCAAATTTTAGAAATTGATCCTCTTTAATACAATACATAGATAAAATCAACAACACATATTTTCTAGGAAAAAATAGATAATAAATCAAATTGAAAAAAAAGAGTAAAATATAATAATATAGATCAACTAACTATTAGCTTCTTTATCTTTTCTCTAGAGAGGAAAGTTTGCAATTTTTATATATTCTAGTCAATTACATGCTATCTTGGCAACAATGCCTTCATAAATTTATTTGTTGAGAGAAAGGATAAAATTTTAAATAAAGCATGTATCTTTAAAAATATGTTAGTAGTTGTTAATTTACATTATTATTTTACTTTTATATATAATTTTTAAATTTATTAGAAAATTTATTAATGTTAAGCAATAATAGTCCATGGACAAAAAATACATATTCTCATAATAATTATAAAATCTTTAAAAGAATTGTTATATTTTTTATTTGTTAAAATTTATGTTAAAAAAATATTTTGGTACCTAGACAATTGTTAAAATATCTCTTGTAACTCAAAGTTTAATTTATGCTATTCATTTCTTAATTTTTATTTATGACTTATCTTCAATTTAACATATAAAATAAATTCATAATTAAGATGAATAAGTTGTATATGTTATCAATTTCTAAGTTTAGTTGCTAATATTTTTAATATTATGATTTTTGGATTATTTCATAATAACGTATGATTATGTCATAAAAGCTTAATAATTATTTATAATTATGATTAAATCTAATTATTAGTAACACTACTATTTAGATAAAATATCTAAAATCTAATCATAAATTATTCTAATAAATTTTAAGTTTAATTGATGAGATGATTATTTTTTTTTCTTCTGAATTTTAATTTATGGTTGTCTTCAATTTAACCTATAAACTAAATTTAAAATTAAGATGAATAATATCATGTTCCCATGTTGCTACTTAAATCATTTTTCTACTTAAATTTAAGAAGAATCAACCCATGCAAAATAAAAATCGTGGATATAAGAAAAGTTTGAATCTTTTCCTATTTTTGTGGAGCAGTTATATTTGAGCAAGTGAAAATAAGTTATGGGAGAAGAAGGGGACTAAAAACAAGTAACAACTACTTATTGAAAAAGGCAACACATGTCTTCACCATTTTTTTCCATCCCCTTTTTATTTGCCTATAATTTAGTTTTCTGAATTATTTGCAACAAAAATGATTAAAAATAATATTTAAAATCCCATGCAAAATTAAAAAATGTGGATATAGGAAAATTTAAAATCTTTTACTATTCTTCTAGAGCGGTGATTATTTAGCAAATGAAAATAAGTTGTGGGAAAAGAGGGGGGCCTAGAAATAATCTACAACTACTTCTTGAAAAAGATGCCACATGTCCTTGCCATTTTTTTCCAATCCCATTTTTATTTTCCTACAATTTAGTTTTCAGAATTATTTGGAACAAAAAATGATTAAAAATAGTATTTAAAAATAATATTTAAAATACTGTTTAAAATTAAGCAGCGAACATTGCAATCTATGGGGCCACTAGCTCCACAAATTGTGCCACAAAAAATAAGTAATTGTTGCTACAAAAAATAAGATAAGAAACAACATGGGGACATGCTCTAAGTTGTATAACATCAATTTATAAGTTTAGTTGCTAACATTTTTTATATTAAGATTTGGGGACTATTTGACAATGCATATAATTATGTTACAAGAGCTTAATAATTATTTATCATTATCATTAAATCTGACTATCAATAACACTACTATTTAAATAAAACATCTAAATTCTAATCATAAATTATTTTAAATCTCAATTTTAATTGATAGTATGATTTATTTTTTCTACTACATAAATATAGCTCTTATTTTATTAAAAAGAATTATGTAAATTATGGACATTGATGAAAAAGAAATATTAAAATATATTTATAAGAATATATTTTAAAATTTAAAAAATGTGGATTTATAGTTTATGTAGTCTTTTATATAATAATTAAAATAAAATGAGTAATTATATTTACATATAATATAAAATTAAAATTTCCTTTCAAATTTTTAAAATTTAGTAATACATTATTTCTTATTTTCAAATAAATCATATGTATCTAAGAATTTTCTTTTTCTTAAAAAAAAACTTACATAATCTAAATCTTCAAATAAATTATATACATTGATGTCAAGAGTTTGTGAAATTAAACATCTAAAACTCTCTAGAATTCTTGTAAGTAAATACATCAAAAGATGTACCAATAGATCATTTATCGAGATTCACCAATTTTGATTCCTTTCTTTGTTGAACCAAACTTTCTATGCTCAATTTTCTAAAACTTCTTTTAACAACTATATTCTACTAATCTTCATCAAGATTTTACAAATTTTTTCCAAACTACAAGCAACTTCTTCAAAATCAAAACTTGGTCACAAATTTATTCAAATCTAAAATCAACTTATAAATTTCTTAACTACCTCTATATGCATTTATTTAACTCAATTATATAAAAGTTGGATAGAGATATTTTTGTTTGATGTTTGTATTTAAAATTAACCTTTTGATAATATTAATTTCTACTTATATGGTAGTTTCATAAAGATAAACTCTCACATTTTTTTTGGCAATCTCAAGATTGAACTTGCAAATGAATAAAAACTTCTAATTAAAATAAAACATTCAATGAATATGCATATTCTAATTTTATCATAATAGATATTTTCCTTTATTGATATTGTTAATTTATTTTTTGTTAAGTTTTAGGAATTAATAAATAATATGCTATTTATTTTCTTCCTTTACTTAGATTTGCATTGTGAATGAATTTATTTATAAACTTTATGTAAAATATTTACTAACGATACACATATTGATCAATTTATTATTTTTATTTTATTGTCTTAACATAATCTCATTAATAATACTAAGTTTCTTCAAATGTTTAAATAGAAAGTTATGATATTTATTATATACTTACATAATTTGTATTATATGATAAATTATTTTGATAAATCTTAAGTTTTTCTAATACATAAGCATAGTCCTTATTTTAAAAAAAATAATTGTTGTAATTATTGACGATAATTAAGAATAAATAATAAAAAATATATAATAATATTTTTATTTTTTTATTTTTATAAAATTGGCAAGCCACCATACTATATTTATTTAAATAAAACAATCTCATGAGCTGAAGGAGGAAAGAACCAAAAAGAAAACCTCCTATCCTTTGTCAATTAAAATAGAGAGAAATATCAAATTACCAAAGATGCATTTACATATCGATGACAACATGAACATAGATGAAGCTAAAGGATATCCCAAAAAACCCAAAACACCCTATGTTGTCCAAACATTACAAACCCCTTATAAGAACATAAAACGAACAAAGAGACCATCATCTACAAAATACAATACCACTGCCCATCCAAAGAAGATCGAAGCAGACCAAACACAATCCGAAAGACAATGAAGTAAAATCTTAAGACCAATTTATCTCTTGAATGAGAAGCACCCAAAACAAATACATGAGGCTTCCAAAAAATCTATTATTTATGGGCCTAACCAGAAACCCTAGAGGATTGGGGCATGTCCTCCACAAAAAGGAACTTAGATTTACCCTTGTCCTTCATAATTATCTTCATAGATTAGTTGTGAGATGACATCACTAGATGAGAGTAGCCCGAGAATCTTCCATGGAAAATTAAAAAAATAGCAAAATAGAATTGAAAAAACCAAACACATTTGCCATAATGTTTGGAGGGAGAACCCTAGCCAAGGACGTTATTTATCTAATAAAAATGTTAAAAATCTTCCTTTCAATCCCATCTTAACAACATCAAATAACCTGACATGCTCCATCTTATCATGAAGAAACCAAGGAGGGAACAATCCTCCTACCCAATCATTAGAATAATGCAACAAATACCAAGAGGAGGTGAGTGTAGATCTTCAACTGTCATAAAATCATGCTTGATACATTTAGTAGCAATACACATAAAAATAATATACTTCAAAAACATATCATAGATGTTGCAAAGAAAGATAGACACCACCTGTGAATGATAGAGAGGCCTAGAAGCATGCGGGAGATACTTTCTCTATGTAGTTTTACTTGTTAATTTCTTGAAAACCACCTAAAGGTGATAGGAAAAGAGTGAGGATGAAATGGGAAATTTCCACTCCTTAACCATAAGTTGACCCCACAAAATAAACTATCTGTAATCCATAATACTCCTCGCATAGGGAAGCACCCAAAAGGACCCAAATCTACCTTTAAATACTTAAACAAACACACGAGCTAGAGAATGTGATCTATGCATTGTTCATTTTCCAATAGAAAGTGAAAGAAAGGAGCATCGGGTGAAAGCCATCTTAGGTGTAGGATGTCCCATCAAAATTAAGGTGATGCAGGAGAATATTGGGTTATTGGCAATCTTGCATCACCAAAAGGATTTTCCTTTAAGTTTGTTTTCTTACTACTCCAATTGGGTAGCTTCTATTATTTCTAGGTGTGGTCAATCTAGTTGGCATATCTTATTATGCAATTGTTATAGTGTATTCTAGAAATCATAAATATCTTATGTCTATGACCGTATCCTGATCTGATGTTTCCATATGAAGTTATCTTATGTTTAATTTTGGTCCTATATTGGGTTCTCGTTCTAATGGTCAGGGTTGCAAGATGTAGCTTGTAGTGAAGATTCATAGTTTGTGGTTGCTTGTAGTACATTGTTTGATATTTGTATGTTTGTGGTCCTCTTCCTTGTATAGTCACATGTCATGATATACTTATTTATGGATTTTTCTTATGAATTTAAGACCTAATCTATTTATTTTTTAAACCATTTTCCTTATCTTGGGATTGATGATCAGATAAGCCGACTTGTGGCTAGGGATCATGTATATAAGCTAGGTATTAGTTCTTGTTTAGGAAGTTGGGGGAAGAGGGTAGCTAGGAAAAATAAAAATAGATTTATTTATATTGGTTGTAACTAGGAAGGCCTTACAGCTTGACATAGTTGAGGCCAATTTGATGTTATCTGGTAATAAAGTTATTGTTATCTGGTTATATCTTGTTGTATTTTTCTATTTTCTATTGTGTTCAGTCTTCCTGGAAGATTGGATATCTCCTTTGGAGACTTCTTCAGTATTGAATGCATCATAAGGACACCATCCAAGTTCATCCAGAAAGGCCAAAGAAAAGTTTTGAATCAAGCTTAGTTGTCTAACTTGCAACTCCTCAAATACACATGGCCCCTGATCTAACTTAACATCCATATTTTCTAGCCAGTCAACAATGATATTATCTTCCCGATAATAATAAGAAATTTTGAATTCAATTAACCTTGGAAGTAATTTCTGCACAATTCACCTAATATATATTGAAGCTCCCAATTAACAACCCTCTTAGAAATGAGACCATGTCTTATAATCTATGAGTCACCCTCAATATGCACCCTAGAAAAACCCAATGATAGATCCAATTTGACACCCTCCAAAATAGATGATACCTCTGGAAAATTGTTTGACCCATCAGGGACCCTAACATATATTTCCTTTATAATACATCATCTATGATCCCTTGATAAAACTCCAATCTAAGATGTCCCCAAATTGCCTTTTGAAGCCCCGTCAAAATTTAATTTAAAAAAAGACTTAGGAGGTCTTTCTCACTTAAGATTTCTTCTAATTTCTAGTTTGGGTGTTTTACCAACTAAGACCCGCTTTAAGGTAATTTTCACTCTTTTCCAACTATTCAAAATACTATTAATAAATGAGCTAAAAAGAGAAGATAGAGACTTTAACCTCATAAAAAATGCATTAATAGATTCAGAAATTGAAGACTCAATTCATTCACATACCTTGTCCATTGTCATAGATTCTTTTCTAAATAACCTTTTATTTCTCCCCCACCATACTCACACCATAGAAGAGGGAACACTTATCCAAATATGTGAAAAGAAAGAATCTATATTCAATGTTGGCCATCCCATCAAGAGATGAGATAGATTTGAAGGGAGTGGTCATTGCCAACCTAATTTATAGAAAACCCACTTCCAGCAAAACTGAGAAAAATCACAATTCACTAATAAATTATTGACCTCCTCCCTTTCATTACCACACAAGACTCATAAAAAAATGTCCTCTATGCCAAGCCTTTCCAACCTATCATTAGTGAGAATTTTTTACTAGAGATCTAGCCATACGAAAGCATCTGCTTTAGGAAAGGCTGCATCATTCCAACAAAATTCAAATTCCTTCTTCCCCCCTGATTTCCACCATACACCAGCAATCTATAACCCTCTTTCACTAAATATTTTCCAACTACTACTTTTTCCCCAAATAATTCTATCCCCCTCCAAATTGATATTTAATCTTCTATGTTGAAGTACATTATATAATTGAGACTTTTCATCCTCTAGGATGGGAACATTGATTAGATCCTTCCAAGCTTCCAGTGGAAATACATCTTGCATTTTAATTGAAACATAATTGGGCACTTTAACTCCACACCTTTGTTCCAAGACTTCTCAAGCTCTAGGTAAATTTTAGACCGAAGAGATTGAGGGTAGGCCATTCCAAGAGTCAGACCAAAATAGTGCCTTTTAACCCAAATTTATCACCCAAGACAAGAGTGAAATAATAAACTCTCTACTTTTATCATGAAATTGCACATAGTTGGTCCTCTAGGTGGATTCCTCATAGTAAATATCCTCTATGATTCAATACTATCCAAATACTTTACTCTAATAATCGTTTCCCATAAGGCTGAAGGTTTTTCATAATAATTTCATGCCAACTAAATTCCCCTAAACTCATATTTCTCTCATATATATATATTATGTATCCCCACACCTCTATCATCTCTAGATTTGAAAATTTTGTCCCAAGATACAAGAGGAGTCCTCTTTTTATCATCCATATTTACAATCCATATAAAATCTCACAGTAATTCAAATTTTCTATAACCCTTTAGGAGCTGAGATAATTGACATGACATAATTTGATATAGTACTAAGTATTGACTTTACCAGTACAATGCGACCTGCAAGAGATAATTGCCTTGCTTTCCACCCTATAATTTTTTCCCTAAAATATTGAATAATATTTACCTAATGTATGGATCTGTTCTCTCCTTGAAAAAATGGAATTCCCAAATATTTACAAGGAGTTTCACCCACTACAAAATAAATAATTCTTTGAATGGCCACCCCTTACTAGCTTTTCCATGTTGAAGATTTTTTTTTTATTTAGTTGGATTTAATTCCATCCATGATGCCTTACAATATTCCAATAGCGTCTCTTTGATAACTAAAGCTTCCTTAAGACCCCCTCTACCAAACATCTGACCATCATCCACAAATAAGTTATGAGTTAGAGACAACTGGGAGTTATGTATATTAATGCCTTCCCACAAACCTAACTCGTGCTTATGTTGAATTAATCTACTTAAACCTTCAGTCAAGATAATAAATAAGAAAGGGGATACTGAATCACACTGTCTCACACTATAAGAAGAAGAAAAAAGCCACAAGGAATATCAGTAATGAGAACCAAGATCTTGACCTTCGTGATGTGGGACATGACCCATTCTATCTACTTTTTGTGAATACCCATTCTTTCTAAAACCTTTCTTAGAAAACTCTAGCTGACTCAGTCATATGACTTCATCATATCAAGCTTAAAGATCATAGTTGGATTTCCTTCAACTTAGATAGAATGCAAAACTTTGTGTGCCACTAGAAAACCTTCCATTATTTCTCTATTTGGTAGAAACCCACCCTGTTGTTCTAAAATAATGGAAGGGATTACCTTGACCAGCCTAGATGCAATTGTCTTCGTGAAAATATTATACATTTGTAGTATTACATAACAAGATCAGCCAGAAATAAGAAAAAGTATTCAGTTGGGGGCACTTGAGAATTAATGTTATAAATGTAGTTTTGAACTACTTTAGCATACAACCATGTATTCTAGACTCCTCAACTTCTCTCGAGATGCTTAAACCCATGAAATCCCAACACTTCTAAAAAAAAGAGGAGAGTGTTCAATGTATTTTTATAAGAATTTGTTCAATTGTATTGTTTTAACATAATCTCATTGATATAAGAAGAGAATGGGTCGGAGAAGGAGCGGGAGTGACCATTTTAATTTTAAGGCTCATTGCAATTGTAGGGGAGTCTTATGAGAAGTTTTTGAGAGGAAAGATGATGAAGATGATGATTCTTTAGCTTGTAGTGTTGTGTTTGGAGGGTGGGTTACCTGTGGTTCTTTTGATTTGGATAATTGTGCTTTGGTGTGGCAGTGTCTACCGATATTTTTCTCTGGAGTTGTCATTTCCTTTCTTCTTATTGGGGGACATCTTGTGTTCTTGTGGAGGGATATTTTATTGTTATTTGGTGTAGTCTAGTTGGTGAGGAAAGTAGTAGGGCTTCATGGGTGTTGTTAGGGGCAGATATTTTGGTCATCATATTTATTATAGAAGTTGGGCTTAGTGGGATTAGGCTTTGTTTTCTAGATGCCTTGTGGAGATCCATGTTATTGATGGTTCTTGCAAGTTCTATGGTTGATTGTTCCTTGCAGCCCATCCCATGCCCCCCTCTAGTGGGATGCATTGGATAGTGATGGGATATTTTGGGAGAAGAAGGGATCATTTAGGCCTTGTGGGCTTTGACATTTTGGAGTTATCCTTTCTCATTGGGTTCTCTTGGCTAACATTTTTCTTGTTGCTCTTATTCTATCAGTATTTATCTATTGGAGTAGGCATTTTCTACTGAGATGTCCTTTGCAACTTCTATTTAAGATTGTATATTTTCTTTGACATCTTCTAAGGCTTATGTTGTTAGATCCTCTCCCCATCCCCCTTGGACTCCTATAGAGGTGGAGAGGTTTCTTGTAACTCTAGTTTAGGTGTGGCTCTCTTATCCTCTTTCCTCCTCTTCTACTTTACCTATTGAGGTGGGGGCTTCTTCTATCGAGGTGGAGATATTCCTTGTAGGAGAGATGGGAAGCAATGTTTTGAAAGCTTTCCTTCATCTAGGTTACTTGATCTTGGGTTATGGCAGAGGTTGGCTCTTCCTTCATGCTGGTATATTCTCCTCTTCCTATATTTAGGTGGGTATTGCTCCTATTGAGGTGGAGTTAACTTTTGGATTTTTTTGGACTAGTAGTTGGAAAGCTATTTCTATTATTTACTTCTCAGTTTTGGGTTCCTCTTCAAAGTTCATATCTAAGGTTGAGGAAGCCTTGCAAAACCCTTCTTTTTTGGTTTGTGATTCTTGTAAATGATCTCTGGTTGTAGGAGCCAATTCAAAATCCTCATTATAAGTTTGGGAAGCCTTTAAAAATCTCATTTTTTTTGTGGAAGCCAACTTAAAAACCATAAGGGCTTGGGGATCCTAAGATACCCCCAATATGATTATGGGATCTAGTTTAAAACCCACTAGGATCTAGATATCCTATGGAAAACCCATAGTTACTGCTATTTATTTGATGGTTATCTCTTCAAGGCTATTCAATAAAGCTTATGGGAGCCTTTTGAAAACCCATGTTGTTATCAATTTTGGGTACCTAGTTCAAGCCATGTTTTATATCACTTAAGGTTCAAGGAGCCTTGTAAAATCCTATCATTGGTAAGGCTTTTTGCATGTTGTTGTTGCAGCTTGTGCTTTGAATGCTTTCGTCATAGGTTGTCGTTTCTCTTTTGGTTTTCTATTGTTTTATTTTGCTAAATATTTTGTAGCATTTGGGGTTCCAGATCCCCTTGAAAATTTATTTGTGTAGGGTTTTTGGTCGCTTCAAAACATGTTTTCCTCTAATCCAAAATATATTCTCATTGACAATAATAAGTTTCTTCAAATAAATAAAAAGAAAGTTATGGTATTAATTATATACTTACATAATTTTCATTATATGTAAAATTATTCTAATAAATCTTAAGTTTAATTGATAGGATGATTAAAGTTATGTTTTCTTAATTTTAGTTTATGCCATTTCTTAAGTTTAACCTTTAAACTTAATTCAAAATTAAGATGAATAAGTTGTATAACATCAATTTCTAAGTTTAGTTGTTAACATTTTTTATATTAAAAGATTGGGGATTATTTGATAATGTCATATGATTATGTCATAACAGCTTAATCATTATTTATAATTATGATTAAATCTAATTATTAATACAACTAATATTTAAATAAAATATAAAAAATCTAGTCATAAATTATTCTTATAAATATTAAGTTTAATTGATAAGGCGATTTAAGTTTTTTTTCTAATACATAAACATAGCCCTTTTTTTTTTTTAAAGAATTGTGTAAATTTTTATTGTTTTTGATCGGTTAAAAGAATTGTGTAAATTATTGACAACGATTGAGAATAAATATTAAAATATATTTTTAATAATATATTTTTAAAAGTAAAATAATGTGGATTTGTATTTTATGTAGTCTATTATATAGTAGTTGAAATAAAAGAATAATTATATTTACATACAATATAAAAAAAAATTCCTTTCAAATTTTTAAAATTTAGTAATACATTATTTCATTTTTTTTTCAAATAACTCATATGTATCTAAGAAAATTTAATTTTTTCTTTAAAAAAAATCTTAGATGCAACCAAGCAAATCTAAATTTTCAAAGAAATTATATATATTGATATCAAAACAATGTGAAATTAAACATTTAAAAAAAATTAAAATTTTTGAAGTAAACGCATCAAAAGAAGTACCATTAGATCTTTTATCTGGGTTTGCTAATTTTGATTAGGATTTCTTTGTTAAATCAAAGTTTGTGCACTCAATTTTCTTAAGCTTCTATATGTTACTCATCTTCATCAAGATTTTACAAAATTTCTTCAAACTACAAGCAACTTCTTCAAAATCAAAACTTACTCACAAATTTCTTCAAATCTAAAATCAACTTATAAATTTCCTAACTACCTCTATATGCATTTCTTTAACTCGATTATATAGTAGTTGGATAGAGAGATTTTTTTTTAATGTTTCTATCTAAAATTAACCTTTTAATAATATTAACTTCTACTTCTATGGTAGTTTCATAAATATAAACTCTCACTTTTTTCTGGAACCTCTAATTAAAATACAACATTCATTGAATATGCATATTCTAATTATCATAATAGATATTTTCCTTTTTTGTTAATTACTTTTTTGATATTTTAGGAATTAATACATGGAGACTTTCCAATGGTCAGCCGACGTAAGACATCCAGAAAACTGATTAAAGTCTCTCCAAATTTAAATCTAGCGGCTTAATAATCTATATAATTACGCCGAAAGCATTTCCTTATTTAAAAGAACCAGGCTAACTTTTAGCATGGATGGTACAGATTGACGGAGATAGTATGGTCGACCATTCAAGTCATCTCCACTGTTAATTCTATATTATTTTTTTATTTGTTGAAATCTACCAGACGATCGGCCTACTTTTCGTTTTTGGATTTAGCCATTTATGCATTCTTAACTTGTTTACATTCATGTATATCTAGTCACACATGTTATCCATTCAGTTTACTGTCACCATCCAACACTCTTTTCCATCATCAGCTCCATTGCACTCTATTCTTTTTTTCGTCCTCACAGTTATTTGGGAATATGTCAAATTTTCACGAGAAGACAAGGGACCTCATCTGAGACCCATGAGACCAGGTTGTTGAGACGATCCATCAGCATCATGGAGACGAAGAGTTAGTTGTTATTGAGGTGGAGAAAATTTAGAAATGTACAATTAGCGAACTCGGGGGGAATAGACCTAGTAAACTGGTTTGACAAAAGGTCAATTTGCACAAGAAAGGGAAGTCATTTGCAGAGATCCTTTGAGATTGTGCCAGAAAGACTCTTGCTAGAGAGATCTATATTTGTCACACTCCCAGAGTACTTTAGGCATCCTCCACATTAACATAACATCACCCTGAATCTCCTTCGCTTGCCATGCTATCCCCACCCATACCCTGAATCTGCTAACACACACAAAAATTAACAGCCATTCATAGCAGCCTTTCACATTCCATGAGAAAGGCAAAAACTACCTGAGCAAAGACTCGGATTGTGAAGTGATCGGATTGTTCTAGCGTAGTCCTGTTTGTCACAACAGTTCTCCTATAGTCTGGAAAATTTGCCTCCACACAAAATTATATCAGGACTTTCATATAGAAGAGGATGGGAGAAAAACATGATCTGATGACCTATTTTATATTGTTTTGTATGCTATGTAATGGAAAACTCATGTGGAGAAAGGACTCAAATGGGCTAACTGGGTGACTGGTGTTCAACTGGACATGTCGACTCTTAAAATAATAGAGAGAGGAGTGGACAGAGATAACTCGCAAAGACGGCCCACAGACGGTTGATGATTGCCTCATGTCAGCTTGTAAGGCAGTGATTATTCTTCAAATTTTTGAGTCTCTTTTAATAATTTTCCATGTCATGTACTCTGCTTAGTAGATATATATAGCATTTAATATTTTAATTT
Source organism: Chamaecyparis obtusa (assembly GCA_027943335.1). Lineage (NCBI taxonomy): Eukaryota > Viridiplantae > Streptophyta > Pinopsida > Cupressales > Cupressaceae > Chamaecyparis > Chamaecyparis obtusa. The sequence goes on along the minus strand of BSBK01008388.1, from coordinate 206,967 downwards.
GTTGGGTCAAATAATTTGAATGATACAAAAAGTCTTTATATAATATGTTGATGATTTATATTAATGCAATATGGTTTTATAAAATCTTTTATATTGTATGTATACTAATGAAAAGTAACTCTTGATATTGATAAGTAGGAGATGGAGTAGTACTAGGATGGGTGACCTCCCAAAAAGTCCCAGTGGTTCACCTCTGTGAGCATCACCTAGATCCAATGAGTGCTAAGTGTTCCATTAATTCTCATGAGAGTTGGGTTCGTGTGAACCACTACTCATGAATCATGGGTCAATGAGTTTGACTCAAAAACTACACAGTTGAATCCTGATAGCAATATCACAACTCTTGATATTACAATTTCTAAAATAAAATTAATATACTAATATATTAAATTATATTTGTTATTTAATTTATATATTATATCAAAATTTATAATATTCAAACATTCTTTTGTGTTATCTTCAAAGAAAGAATGGAGAACTTCATAAGCATTTGAGATTTTGAGGGACGGAGGAGTTATAGTGTCTATTATGAGATTTCACTATTGTTTGGTCTACATATGGGTAGATGAATCAACAAAGGCGATTGGTCTTGCAAAATTGTGGGAATTAGGAAGTTTGAGGTTTGGTTTGTATAGATTGGTGAACTATAGGGGATTGGAGAGTAGGTAGAGGAGATAAGCAGGTTGAAGGATCATGTACATTGCAACCATGAGAGCTTGATGCCAATGTCAAGGAATATTTTTTGGGTCTATGGTGGGCCACCCATCTGGATTTCCACCATTTGCCACTTGCTTTACTATGCATGATCTCACATTTAAGTCTAAGGAAAGCCATTTTTCTTGGTAGATTTGTTCTCATAAATCTTTTTAGAGTCACATCTCATGCCAAGCTTTGTAGGTGCAAGAGGCTCTTCCCAGGCTTGAATCCTTGAGCCACATGAATAATTGTAATAGCACGTTTCAGTTTTCCATCCCATCGTTCATGTTTCCTTTCCTTGCCATTGACACCATTCTTGTAATCAAACTATGAGAGAATACTTTATTTTAATGTTCAGAGATGGGAGTACATTGAAGTGTGTATTGTGAGAGAAGATGACATTTATGTGGCTAATAGTAGAGCCTTGTGTGTTAACTCTTCCCTCCATATTGTCCTTTGCAAACTATGACATCAAGACACAAGAATTGAAATGGGGCACCATGAAATTGATTGTGAGCTGGAAAATAAAATGGTCAAGTAAGAAAAGAAATGCAAAAATGGGAGGCATCATACACATAAGAAAAGAATGAGAGAGGGAGAGATATAAAGATGAATATAGAGATAATAAGCGATTCTCTCTCTCTCTCTCTCTCTCTCTCTCTCTCTCTCTCTCTCTCTCTCTATTTGTGTGTGTGTGTGTGTGTGTCAACACACACACACACATAGGGGGGGCAACGAGTGGGGATGGAAGATATAAATATATAAAGAAGATACAATTATATATATATATATATATATATATATATATATATATATATATATATATATATATATATATATATATATATATATATATATATATATATATATAAAGATAAATAATCAATTTATCTTACCTAATGGTCATGGAATATGTAAAAAAATGATTTGTTCAAAATCATTGGAAACTTTCAAACAAATGCAATCAACATATATAAAGTCAGTCTCAAAAACCTTTACCTATCTTCTCCTTAATTGTGTCAAAAGAGTCCACTCTCTATAAAATGACATCTACTACAATATCATGGAAGAAGATTTTGCTAAAATTTTAGTTGTTGTAAGATAATTAATTTAAGTTTATTTATATATAATATAAATATTTTACCTAGCTGTGCCTCTCCCTCTCCATCTTTATCTATAGCTTCCTCTTAATCTCTCTTCCCAATCTCTATCTTTTTTACCACCTCTCTCTCTCTCTCTCTCTCTCTCTCTCTCTCTCTCTCTCTCTCTCTCTCTCTCTTCCCCCTTTATTTCTCCCACTACAAATATCTACATATCTCTCCCTCTATCTATTTGTATCTCTCATCTCTCCTTCCTTTATCTCTACATTTCTCTCCCTTTCCTTCCCTTCATCTCTATCTCCATCTCTCTCATTCACATGCTTTTTGTTTCTCCCCATCTCTACCTATATATCTCTCTTCTGCTTTATCCCACCCTCTCTTGGAAACATAACATGATCCTATTGATAGTGGAGCCTAATTGTCTTTCTCATTCAAAGCTTTTGTTTCAATTGCATAGTTGATTTGAAGATATCACTTCTCCACTATTACTTTTGTTGCACAAAAAAAACATTTTCTATTTAAATGAACTACTAACATACCTCTCAAACCTCTTCCACATGTTGGAATATAATCCCAACTGTCTAGTTTACTGATTTCCCTAGTTTACCGACCCCACCTTTTGTCAACCGCCTGCAGTGTCTACCGACCACCTTTTGTCTACCGAGCTTGTAGTGTCTACCAAGCCAGCAGTATTTACCGACCGATAGTGTCTACCAAGCCAGTAGTGTCTACCAACTGTCCTGTCTACCGACCGTCCTATCTACCAATGGCTCCTTGTTCACCGACTGCAGTGTTTACCGACTAGTATGTCTACCGAGCCTGCTTTGTAAACCGACTGCCTCTCTTTTTCATCTTTACCGAGCTCGCTTGTTTACCATTATCCGTTGTTATTTGATCATCTTGTTTTGACCGAATGACCTACATTTTAACCAACCATTGTAGTTTACCTACCACATTTAATGCATTTTTGCTTATCCATTTTGCACGCCTTTTCAGTCGATTTTGAATTTCAAATTTCTTCTAGATCTTTCTGGGCATAGGCGGGATTGTATATTTTTAAATTTAAATGTAGATTTTTTGTCTTAATCTTCAGAGAGAAGAATCGAATGATATAGTGAGAAAAAGAGGAAGAAGTTAATTGTGAACTTCCTGGCTACCTCTGTAAATCAATTTTTGAATATTAATGAAAAGTTTATTTGTGTTCCTCTATTTCTCTGCTTCCAACAATTGGTATCAGAGCTGAAGGCTGTAAGTTATCTATCAGAGCAGGTTGTCACCTATCAGAGCTGAAGGTTGTAGGTTTTCAATCAGAGCAGGAGATAGTTTATCAGAGCAGAAGGTTATTTGAACAAGAGGTTGTTTATCAGAAGTTGAAGCAACAATGGCAAGCACAAGCTTGACAAACCCACAAATTCCACAGTTTAATGGGAAGAATTATGACTACTGGGCAATCACAATGAAGACATTATTTTGTGCTCAAGATTTATGGGAGCTTGTTGAAAATGGTTACCTAGAACTAGCAGATGCAGCAGCATACAATGCATTGACTCAGGCAGAGAAAGATTTGTTAAAGGAAAATAAAAAGAAAGACTCAAAGGCTCTTTTCTTCATCTTTCAAGGAGTGAATGAAAGTATCTTCCCAAGAATCCAAGCAGCAACAAAGTCCAAGAAAGCATGGGAAATTCTTCAAACAACCTATCAAGGAATGGAAAAGGTAAAAATAGCTAAGCTGCAAATGTTAAGAAGAGATTTTGAAACAATGTATATGAAAGAATCAGATATAGTAGACACATTCTTCACTCAAATCATTGGCTTGGTAAGTCAAATCAGATCACATGGTGATATTCTTGAAGAAAGCAGAGTTGTTGAAAAGATTTTAAGAAGTTTGCCTACAAGGTTTGAATCTATTATGGTAGCCGTTGAAGAGACCAAGAATCTCTCACAGTTTTTAGTTGATGAACTTCATGCATCACTCATTTCTCATGAGCATAGACTAAGTAGATCAGCAACTTCAAATCTGGAGCATGCATTCAAGACACAAGTTTCAATCAACACTAGCAGAGCCAAAGGAAGAACAAACTTTAGAGGTAGAGGAGGAAATTTCAATAGAGGTGGAAGATGCAGCTCACCAAACACAAGTGAAAGGGGCAGCAGTCCATCAAATTCAAGTGGAAGAGGTAATAGCCAAAAGCCAAGTCAATACTCATCACAAAATCAGTCTCAAAGTCAAAGGTATGGTAAATCCTCAATTCAATGTCATTATTGCAAGAAATTTGGGCATTATATGAATGAATGTAGAAAGAAACAGTATGATCTAAGACAACAAAATGTGAATTTCATGGAAGAAACTCAAAATAAAAAATCAGAACTGAACACTATATTTTTGGCATGCAATGTTGGACAAGCAAGTGAAAAGGATTTATGGTTTTTAGATTCTGGTTGCAGTAATCATATGACAGGGAATTTAGAAATGTTTTCTAGTTTGGATGATAGTATAAAATCTGATGTGACTTTGGGTAATAACAATAAGATAGAAGTTAAAGGAAAATGGAATATCAATATTCTAACCAAAAAGGAGGAGAAGAAACATATGACTGATGTCTATTTTGTTCCTGGTTTAAGACATAATTTAATGAGCATTGGGCAACTTGTTCAAAATGGTTATAGAGTATCATTCAAAAATGGAGAGTGCACAATTTTAGACAAATACCCAAGCAATCAGCTCATAGAAAAAGTTCAAATGACAGACAATAGGATGTTTCCATTAAGGATAAAACCAGATTTGAATGAAAGAAAGTTTACAGCACCTCCTCAAGTAACTTATCAAGCAAAAATTAAAGATAACAACTGGTTATGGCATCTAAGTTTTGGACATTTAAATTTTGCAGCTCTAAATCTACTTTATAAGAAAAATATGGTGAAGGGCTTACCTTTAATTGAAAAACTGGAAAGAGTATGTGAAGGGTGCATCTTAGTAAAACAACATAGAGAATCATTTCCAGCTGGTATGTCAATGAGAGCTAAGGCACCTTTGGAGATAATTCATTCAGATTTGTGTGGGCCAATGCAAACACCTTCAATTGGTGGAAGATTCTACCTTTTGACATTCATTGATGACTATACAAGGAAAATATTGGTTTACTTTCTAAAGCATAAAAGTGAAGTGTTTGATTACTTTTGTTAATTCAAAGCACTTGCTGAAAAATAGAGTGGATATTACATCAAAGTATTGAGAACAGATAGGGGTGGTGAATATATTTCAAATGACCTTATGAGATTTTGCATAGAGCATGGAATCCACAAGCAATTTACCACAAGGTATACCCCACAACAAAATGGTGTAGCTGAAAGAAAAAATAGGACAATCATGGAAATGGCTAGAAGCATGTTGAAAGCCAAACATTTACCAAATGAGTATTGGGCTGAAGCTATATCATGTGCAGCATATATTATGAATAGATGTCCAACAAAAAGTGTTAGGAATATGATTCCTGAAGAAGCATGGAGTGGAAAGAAACACAACGTTGCTCATATGAGAGTATTTGGATGTGTGGCATATGCACATGTGCCAGATGAATTAAGAAGGAAATTGGACAGAAAAGGAGAAAAATGTATATTTGTGGGATACATTGATGAATCTAAAGCATACAAGTTATACAATCCAATCAACAAGAAAGTCATAATCAGCAGAGATGTGCAATTTTTAGAAGATGAAGCATGGGATGGAACTTTGGACATAACAGTCAATATTGTAATCAATTTACCACAAGAAGAAAATGAAGAAACTATGCCAGCAAATATTCCTCCAAATGTGACTCCACCCACACCTTTACAAGTACAACAAAGTGTTCAAGGGACACCATCATCAAGTATAAGGAAAGCTCCACACACACAAGTTGTCACACCATCTTCAGTAGCAACACCTGGTGCAGGTCCATCAAGTCCTCATTTAACAAATTCAAGTAACATGTCTAATCCCACATTGGCAAGCATGAGAGGACACAAGATGAGAAGTTTAAAAGATATTTATGAGCAAAGTGATGGTAAAAATAACTCAGATCAGAATTCTCTTTTTGCACTATATTCACATGTTGATGATCCAATTCATTTTGAAGAAGCAATTAAAGAAGAAAAATGGATAAATGTAATAAATGAAGAAATTGATGCAATTGAAAAGAATGAAACATGGGAGTTGGTTAGCCTTCCAAAAGGAAAACAAGTGATTGGTGTAAAGTGGGTTTATAAAACCAAATTGAATGCAAATGGAGATGTTCAAAAATATAAAGCAAGACTAGTGGCAAAAGGATATTCACAACAGCCTGGAATAGATTAGAATGAGGCATTTGCACCAGTAGCTCGCTTAGACACAGTGAGAACTATATTAGCCATAACAGCTCAAAACAAGTGGGCAGTATATCAAATGGATGTGAAATGAGCATTTCTCAATCGCATTTTAGAAGAAGAAGTTTATGTGGAACAGCCACCTAGGTATGAAATTTTGGGTCATGAAAACAAAGTATACAAGCTCAAGAAGGCACTCTATGGACTCAAACAAGCACCGAGAGCATGGTATAGCAGAATTGACTCTTATCTCTTGGAGAATGGATTCAATAGGTGCAGCAGTGAGCCTACTTTATACACCAAGATGAATGAGCAAGGTGAGATCTTAATTGTGTGCTTATATGTTGATGATTTGATCTTCACAGATGATTTATTAATTGATGTGTTCAAATCAGCAATGAAGAAAGAATTTGAGATGACAGATTTAGGCTTAATGATGTATTTTCTTGGAATTGAAGTAAATCAGAATGAAAAAGGTATTTTTATCTCTCAATCAAAGTATGCAAATGACATCTTGAAAAGATTTAACATGATGAATTGCAAATCAGTTCCAACACCAATGGTCACAGGTTTTAAATTGAGTAAGGATGACAAAGGAGATGATGTAAATCCAACTTTGTACAAAAAAATTATTGGTAGCCTCATGTATTTAACAGCCACAAGGCCAGACATAATGTTTTCAGTAAGTTTGATTTCAAGGTTTATGGAAAAGCCAAAAGTTACACATTGGAATGCAGGAAAAAGAATTTTAAGATATGTGAGTGGAACAAAGAATTATGGGATTCAATATTCAAGTTCAGATGAACTCAAACTCATTGGATATATAGATAGTGATTGTGCTGGAAGTATAGATGACAGAAAAAGCACTTCAGGATATGTTTTTCATTTTGAAACAGGAGTAGTTTCATGGGCATCAAAGAAACAACCAATTGTCACTCTTTCATCAGTTGAAGCAGAATATGTAGCAGCCACAAGTGCATCATGTCAAGCAGTTTGGATGAGAAGAATTTTGAAAGATCTCAGGCAAGAACAAGAAGAACCAACAAAGATTTATTGTGACAACAATTCAGCCATAGCATTGTCAAAATATCCAGTTTTTCACAAAAGGAGCAAACATATAGACATGAGGTATCACTTCATCAGAGAGATGATCAATAATGGAGAACTTTATATGGAGCATTGCAGGACTGAAGATCAACTTGCAGACATTTTCACAAAGGCACTGGGAAAAGAAAATTTTGTTTATCAAAGAGATCGACTTGGCATCAAAGACAGCAACAGTTGTGATTAAGGGGGAGTGTTGGAATATAATCCCAACTGCCTAGTTTACCGATTTCCCTAGTTTACCAACCCCACCTTTTGTCAACCGCCTGCAGTGTCTACCAAGCTTGTAGTGTCTACCGAGCCAGCAGTATTTACCGACCGATAGTGTCTACTGAGCCAACAGTGTCTACCGACCATCCTGTCTACCAACCGTCCTGTCTACCGATGGCTCCTTGTTCACCGACTACAGTGTTTACCAACTGGTATGTCTACCGAGCCCGCTTTGTAAACTGACCGCCTCTCTTTTTCATCTTTACTGAGCTCGCTTGTTTACCGTTATCCGATGTTATTTGATCATCTTGTTTTGACCGACTGACCTTCATTATAACCAACCATTGTAGTTTACCTACCACAGTTAATGCATTTTTGCTTATCCATTTTGTGCGCCTTTTCAGTCAATTTTGAATTTTGAATTTCTTCTAGATCTTTCTGGACATAGGCGGGATTGTATATTTTTAAATTTAAATGTAGATTTTTTGTCTTAATCTTCAGAGAGAAGAATCAAATGATATAGTGAGAAAAAGAGAACATACCTATTGCACACCTTGGTGATTGTTTATTATATTAAAAACTATAAATGTATATTAGCCTTATACATTCTCTTTGTCTATGTTCATCCAGTCACCCATTCTGCTTTTAAAATGATACACAAAGCTTAACCAATAATTTCTAATTTTTATAGAACGCTCTAGGAACATAATTCTTATATTTCACAATCTACTATCATTAAGATTTATATTGCTATTTCTAATTGTGTAGAAAAAAGTGAAGGCGTGAGAAATATAACGAGAAGACCTAGTATAGAAGACGCAAAGATTTTGTAGCTTACATGTGTGTCCTTGTAAATAAAAGGCCAACAAATGTGAACAGTCGTAAAAATTACTTTTTTTGAACAGTTATGAGAAATATCAATAGAGATCAGAGGAAGTCAAGGTTTAATAATGGCTTCCAATGGAACTAATTTGTATGTCGTGATTCCAAACCTCTCTGTCATGTCAATTACGGTGCCCTGTGAAGCAAACCACTTGAAGCTCTGAAGCATCCACCCCAATGTATAGCTGACCAAAATCAATGCCAAAGAAATGCCAGGGCATATTCTTCTCCCTGAAGCGATCAGAATCAATTCAAAATCTTGTCCTTTCACATCAATCTCTTTACCGCTCTTGAGAAAATGTTCTGAATCAAATTTTGTGGGGCGCTCCCACAGGACGCGTCCCGTTGAATTGCCCACACATTCAATAACAGTTGTGTTCCTGGGTGAGCACGATATCCTCCAACAGTGCAGACCTTGATACATTCACGAGGGACCGAAAGAGGTCCCGATGGGTAATGCCTGAATTTCTTTTACAACTGTCTGCAAATATTTCAGCTTGATCACATCTGGTTCCTCCATTAATTGATTTCGTCCAACATGCATATCAATCTCTTGTTGGGCTTTGCCCAAAATATCTGGGTTCTTTATTAGAGCTGACAGTGGCCACTAGATTGTCACAGGAGATGAATCAGAACCTGTAATTATGATGCTCTCCAAAACCACAAGTTAAATCTTGATGGTTATATGAAGAGATAGGATTTATACCAAAGAATGGGTGTGTTGACTACAAAGGAGATAGAGTATCCACAGACTAGGTGTCTTGACCACAAGGAGACGAAGTCTACAATTAAACAGTCTATACCTTGACCGTAAGGGAGCTACTATAAAATAGAAACTAAGATAAAGAAGATTATGCAAATATTTCAAATTGGGGAACAAAAAGTGATAAAAAAACATACTAAGGCATTGCCTTTCACCACATCGTCGTTATTGTCAGAATGAATTTCATGGTTGTCTGTTTCCGAGATGAGAACATCGATCAAGTCTCGAGCATGCACATCTCTCTTCTCACAGTGGTCATGCAACAATTTATTCATAAAAATGTCTATTCTCTTAGATTTTTCATGGAAAACGCTATTCCCTGTGGATCAATCCACTTGAGAAACAGCATGTAATGAGCAATATCAGATGCTCCAAGTAAAAAAACAAATTCTTCAAGCATGGCAGAAAAGGATCACAAAGCCACAGAGTACAAGTGTAGCCTTGATTCAAGGATAGATCATATGGAAGGAAAAATGAAAAGCCTTGAGGAAACTCTTAAAGGCGTAGCAGACCAAAACTTCTCATAGACAAAATGGAAGAGAAGATGGACATTAAGGACAAGCAAAGGGCTACGGAGGATGATAAAGAGAAGTCCAATGAAGGTTCAGGTAAGAGAACCAGAGCTAGATCAAAGGAAAAACTTGGTTGATGATGGTTCTCATGACATTCAAAAGATCAAAGAGGCAACTGAGAAGATGGAGCTTCGTGAAAGCAATGCTGTTGTAATGTTTAGGAACCACACCTAACCCTATTCCTTGGTGCTTGTTTTCTGTCCCTTTTTTTTGTTCTGTTTTGACAGCTCCTTCATAGTGTAGTTTGATTCTCGACCTGCCTGTAGCCTGTTTCTATGGCTATTTTAGTTTTTTTATGTTCTGTACTCTTTCTTGAGCTATCCTTTAAAACACTGCGAGTTTCAAGAACCCTATAAAACCTGTTTTACTTAATCAAAAATAAATTCTTCAAAAAAATTCTTCAAATGTTGCGCTTCTTGGTAATCTTCATGATCTAAATCTGTCGAGAATCTCTTGCTTGCAACGATTTGTATCATGATAATGCATGTGAGATCAGAGAGCCTTGATTTGATGTTCACTAGACTAATCTCTCACTCCCAACTCTCGAGCAGTGAATGGATGAAACTGGAAATCTTGGCTTCCTGGACGTGTTTGAAGGATTCAATTATGTGTGCAGTACAGAGTTGGAGGTTGCAAATTCTTCTGATGTTTCACCAGTAGGAGCAGTAAGGAGCCAACCCCACCATTTTGAAATCATATCCAATGTGCTTCCTTGCGGGAAGAAGTGGATGCTAAAAGGAAGCCAAAGTGCAGAAATGCTTCCAAATGCTAATTATAATAGGAGAAATGATGCTGAAATTTATCTCACAAAACCTTAGACTATTGCAAGCTAAATAAACACATACAGAAAATGGATTCAACACATAAACACATAACACCAGATATACGTGGGAAACCCTTACAGGAAAAAACTCACCACTCTAAAGCCAGACTCAATTGTATTATTAGCAACAAAGTTACAATACAATCTCTAGAGCCACAACTGTATAAGAGTAATCAGCTATGATATCTAAATCCACAATAATTTTGGTAGCATAACAATGCTCTTCAAAACAATTATCTCTCTCTCTCTCTCTCTATTCTCTACAACAATGCCTTGTACTTATAGAGTTTTCGTACAAGAGGAAACTATTTCTAAAGTGTCTACATTCAACTCATCTACAAATTATTTTAGAAAATTTCTTTATGCACAACTCTTGGCTAAAAAATAAAGCAAAGAGAATAAATCAGAGAAAAAAGGAAACATTCTATTTTCTTCTCCAAGTCAATCCTAGTGGAAGATTTTGTCTTCATTTAGCATCTTTCCAAAAAGAATAAATTAAATAATAAATCATGATAAGGCTGAGTCACCTTATCCGAACAATCTTCCACTTGACAAAGACCTTACAGGAGTTATTATATCACAACATAGGCCCCAAGGCCCATAGAACCAACACACCATCTAAACTTTTCAATGCTCACTGGCTTTGCCAATGCATCTGCAACATTCTCCAAAGAAGTAACCTTTTCCAACTTCACCTTTCCATCTTGCACCATATCACGAACAAAATGATACTGTACATCAATGTGCTTTGTTTTGGCATGGAAAGTAGCATTCTTTGCTAAATAGATAGCACTCTGGCTGTCACAACAGATAGTGATCTATCTTGCATCAAAACCAATGTTAGAACACAATCTCTTAAGTCAAATGGCCTCTTTGGAAGCATGAGTAGTTACCGTGTACTTTGCTTTCATAGTGGAAAAAGTAGCTACAACCTGCCACTTGCTCATCCAACTAATTGCACCATGAAACATCATGAAAACATATCCACTGGTGGATCTTCTTGTGTCAATATCACCTACCCAATCTGAATCCACATATCTACTAATGCAAATAGACTGTCTAGATATAGTAGGATTACCATGAAAACATAAGCAATACTCATATGTGCCCCTTAAATATCTAAACACTCTCTTAATTGCATTCCAATGCACCCTTCTAGGATTAGCCATATACTGACTAAAGACTCCCCCTGCTTGGGCAATATCTGGCCTCGCACAAACCATAGCATACATCAAGCTACCAACAATACTCACATAAGGTACTCTAGACATGTCCTCCATCTCAGTAGGAGATTTTGGCCAATCCTTGATATAAAGCTTCTTCCCATGTAATATTGGAACAACTAATTTCCTACAAGTTGTCAGGCTGAATTTCTCCAACACAGAGTTAACATACTTCCTCTGGCTCATCCAAAGCTTTCTACTAGCTCTATCTCTAATGATCTTAATCCCAAGAATATATCTAGCTGCACCTAGATCTTTCATTTCAAACTATCCTGCTAACTGAGACTTCAAATATGAAATCATTCTTTTACCATTCCGAATAAACAACATATCATCTACTTACAAGACTATGAAAGAATGTGACCATTTTCAGATTTATAATTTACACAATGGTCAGATTTAGATCTCAGAAATCCCGAAGACAACACATAGGTGTCAAACTTTCGATACCAAATTCTAGGAGACTATTTCAAACCATATAGATATTTCTTCAACTTACAAAAAAGGTTTTCTTGACCTTTCTCAATGAAATGCTCTGGCTGTGACATAAATTTCTTCCTCCAAATCACCATGAAGGAATGTTGTCTTCACATCCATTTTCTCAACTTCAAAGTCATAAGCTACAACAAGTGATAACAAGAATTGAATGGATGTTAGCTTAGCTATAGGAGAGAATATTCATCATAATCAATTTCATCCACCTATGAATACCCCTTTGTGACCAACCATGCCTTATACTTCTCAACACTGTCATCTAGACCCAATTTCTTTTTGAACACCCATTTGCATCCAATAGGTTTTCATCCTTGAGGCAAAGGTACCAAATCCCATGTAGCATTATTCTTCAATGCCACCATCTCTTCATTCGTGGCTTCCATCCAGAAATCTGCATCATGCATACCCATAGCCTCTCTAACTATCCTAGGCTCATTAGTGTTAGAAACCAAAGAAAATATACAACTAGAATCCAACAAAGAATATGCAAACATCTCAGGTGAATAACCAAATTTATTAGGTCATTGTCTATCACGAGTAGTGTTGGTTCTCAAAAACGTTGGTCATTTTGAGGCCAACTGACAGGCACGATAAGTGCCTATGCAATTTTGGTTAAATCAAACCAAGGCTGGTAGGCCTAATTCTAATAAGCTTTCCTAGATGATTGAATGCATAAATAGAATAATGTAAATAATTGCTATGATGAAAAGATAATAAATATTAACTACACCTAAAATAAAGACCAGTGCCTACTCCTTAACAGAAATGAAAACTATGTGTGATTACTTTAATTGATGATTATTGCCAAAGCTCATTTAGTTCCATCTATTAATGACAAAATGATATTATGAATTAAAAGTATAACTTTGGAGATGAATTTAAATAAATTTATCACTTCAGAGACTGATCAATTAACAACAATAGACTAAAATAGGACTACAACTATTCAAAAGAAATTTAATTCCCAGAGGACAGACCAATTGAATTATGCATCATTCAAAAGGCATGCTTAGCCATACACAATGGGAAACCAATCTGACATAGCTCTACAATTCCTATTTAACGTTGCAATATAATAATCTCAAAGAAAGCAAAGATGCTTTATCCAAAGTATTAAACCAAAATAGCACAGAGGAACAGATGTTACCGGTGAACTTCGCAATTAAGCCTCAAAAACCACTTGATCTACATATACTGATCCAATAGTTTCCATCTAATTTTAGAGCAAAGCATCAACCAGGTTCTCCCAATATTTTAGAATGTAATTTCAAATTGTGTGTCGTGATAGAATCTATTTTTTTTTGTTTTCAATTGATTGATTATAAATATCAATCTTAATAGTCTCCTGTGAAAGGACATGCCCTTTCACAGGAACTAATCACACAACTAACCCTAAACTGTGCATAATAAACTATCCAATAATTTTTCAAAATATCTCCCGTACAACTTTATTTGATAATGCCTGGTGTTCCGCACATAACAACATTGATATTTCCTACACACATAAAAATACTTGTTATTAGTGTATAAAATAAAATAAATAATAAATATATATAAGATTTTCTTAAAGACCACTTATTATATATTAATAATTAATTTAAACTAAGTCCTAAAAATAAAAATATAATTATACTTAAGCTCCAAAAATTATTAAAATATGAAGGATCTATGTAATAAGACTAGTACATCATTATTCTCCCAATTATTATTTTATTTTGAAAATAAAATAAAATAATAAAAAATAATAATCCTTCTTAAGATTAAACCACTTAATACAAAATAAATTTAACCCTAAAAATCCATTCACTTAATAGGCTAACACATTAAGATAAAACAACTCCAAATTATTTCAAAATAAAATACAATTATGCAAATAACATGATTAGGGCACCCTAAAATTTACCTTTATAAAAGTAACCCTAAAAATATACCTACAAAATTTAACTAAAAAGTAAATACAAACATTCTAAAAAATAAGGTAAGAGAAGAATCTAAAAACATGATGATCATACAAACCCTAATAAATAAATAAAAACTTACAAATTGTACATGATTAAAATTTCATGATCTTAAAAAGAAAACTAAAATCTTTTCACCTAAAAATATTTATGCTAAACTATAATCATGGTGAAATGATTTAGCTACATGTAAAGATAAGAAAAATGTATGAAATTAGATATAAATAAGTAAATGAATATAAAAAATGAATCCACCTCATCACATATTTTTAGTTTTGAGGGTAAAACTCAAATTAGGAAGAAACAAATTATAAGTGATTATAACATACATAATTTCTCCCGAATAAACAATATATTATTTTAAAAAGTATTTAGAGAAATTAATACATGAAAGATCAAAACATTAATCACCAAATAATTAATTCCTAAATTATAAAAAAATAAAATAAAATAAAATAAAGAAATCAAATATTTACATCTATACTCCTACCAATATTCACAAGGAATAGCATAGGGCAATTGGTTAGGGTAGTTTAGGTAGGATAAAGGATGGGTCGAGAGGTCGAGGGTTCTACTCCCTCTCCCCATTCTTTTTCCTTTTTAACATTAAAAATAAATAATATAAAAATAAATAAAATTCACATTATTACAAAAGGAAGAATGATTAAAGGATAAATTACTCCCTGTGTAAGGGTTGTAATAATTCTTCACTTGCACATAAAAATAAAGATAAATAAATATCTTCTCCTATTCCTCTCGAAGAAAACAAATAGACTAACTGGTTAGGGGGTAGGAGGGTAGATAGGTAGGAAAAAAGGTGGGCTTGAGAGGTCGACTGTTCAATTCCCGATCGCCGCCTTTTTGCTCTACCTCTTAATATTTATTCATTTTATTTTAAAATATGCTATTCTTTATTTCGAAAGACTAAAATAAAATGAAATTAATAAATCAATCATCATAGTAAAAGAAAAACATACGACACATTTTCACTTATTTTTATTTTTTATCAAAGGAAATTTATAAAGTATGATAGGTATGTAGTATACTTCCCTGTTGTCTTGATTTTTTAGGCATAGAAATTCTCGGTATCAACAGTGGCTCTTATTGGGGATGTGCGTTCATATCTGCATGCAGCGAGATCCCAGCTGTCTCTGGAAAAGCAGACCATAGTAAGAAAAGAAACATAATACTTTTAAAGAAAATAAATAAAAATCATATACAAGTTAGGGAATACTTCCTGTTTTAAGAGAAAAATAGTTTCAAATATTGACCATGGGTAGGGAACTCTTGAAGGACTTCATCAGTGCCTTGTAAATAATAAGAATTTTCACCTGCTTTTGAAACCGCCATGTAAGGTCCTAACCACAATGCCTTGAACTTACCATGTTTTCCTTTGTCTTGATCTTTTTCATTCCACTTCAACACCCAATCACCCTCTTTGAAAGGTCTATCAGTCGCTCTTTTATCATGCAAGGTCTTAATCTATTTTTGTTGATGTATATTCTTTTCTTGTGCTATTCTTCTCATCTCATCTAACTCTGATAACTGACTCAATCGGTCTTCCATAAATTTTACATCCTCAAGCTCTTCTTCTTGAATAAATTTGTATACTGGTAAAAGATTATTTAATGGTAATCTTGCTTGTTTTCCATAAACTAACTCATAAGGAGGAAAACCTGTCAATCTCTTCACTGTAACTCTGTCTGCCCATATAGCCAGATTTAGTTTAGAGTCCCAAGCTTTTTTATTGTTATTCAACATTCTTCTAATAATCTTCAATATATTCTTATTGCTCGATTCTGCCTGACCATTCCCTTGTGGATGATATGGAGATGAATAAGATAGATTTATGCCATATTTCTCACAAAATTCTATGAATTCTTTAGATCTAAAGCACATACCATTGTCACAAATAATTTTACACGGTACCCCAAATCTGGTAAGTATATTATCTGTCAAAAACTTAATAACCACCTTGCTTGTTGCTTGTCTTGTAGGTATAGCTTCAACCCACTTTGTAAAATAATCGGTTGCAACCAATATCCATTTATGACCTCCACTTGAAGCATCTGCAATTTCTCGGATAAAATCTATTCCCCACATTTTGAAAGGTTCCTCAGTTTGTAACGGAATAAGGGGTAAAGCACCATTGTATTTTAATTTCCTAGAGAATTTCTGACAGGACTCACACTTTCTAACATAATCATGACAATCCTTGAAAATATGAGGCCAGTAATACTCGGCTCTCAATATCTTGTGAGCAGTTGTCTTAGCTGAAAAATGACCACCGCACACCCCATCATGTAAATCTTTAATCACTGACTCGGCTTGATAGGTGTCTAGACAAAATAGGAGAATACCGTCATTATTTTTCCAATATAGATCTCCTTGAATCAGCACATATCTTGATGCTTGTAACTTTATAGTTCTTTTTTGGTTATCATTCAGACCTTCTCGACATTTCATGTGTTTTATAAAATATACTATGTCTGTATACCATGGACAATGCTCAATACTCATCTCAACTTCTTCTAAATCTACTTGGTTGACCTGTATTGCATCCAAATTTGTTTCTGCCATAAGCTTAGCCAACCCTTGTCCTCTGATTAACTTGGTGATTTGAATCTCAATGTCAAACTCAAGAATCTGATTTATCCATCGACATCTTTTTCCTGTAACCTCTGATTGCCTTAAAATGTCCTTAGTTGCTGCATTTGGAACATAAGCCACAATTTTGGCCCCAACCAGATAAGGTCTGAATGACTTTACCAATTTAACCAATGCATAAGCTTTTTTTTCATGTATTTCATAACTCAGTTCAGAAGGTTGGAGAGTTTTACTAAAGAAAGCTATAGGTTGCTCATATCCTTCATCATTTTTCTGTAACAGGACTGCTGCTATGGTGTGGAATGAAGCAAAGGAAAACAACTGAAATGGCTTAGAGAAATCAGGAGATTTCAAGACTGGAGCTTCCCTGATTGCTTTCTTGATATTGGCAAATGCTTGCAAAGCCTCATCTGACCAGCTTATAACTGCACCTTTCTTTAACATCTTTGCAATAGGTTTTATGATTTCTGAAAAGTTTGGGACAAACCGTCTCACAAAGTTGATTTGCCCAAGGAAGGATTGAATTCCTTTAACATTTTTAGGGATCTGAACCCTATCAATTGCTTCAATTCTCTCAGGATCTATTCTGACTCCTTCCTTGGAAACTATATGACCAAGGAGTTTACCCTCGGTTACCCCAAAATGAAATTTTTTTGGGTTTAAGGATATTCCATATTCGAGAGCTCTTTTAAAGATTTTCTCTAGATGTTTGCAATGATCTTCTTCTTTATTGGAATAAGCTGTGATGTCATCCTAATATATTACCATGATAATATCAATGAATTCCTCAAAGGCAACGTCCATGGCCCTCTGAAAAGTAGCTCCTGCATTCATAAGCCCAAATGGCATTCTTGCATAAACATATGTACCCCATGGCATAGTGAAAGCTGTTTTGTATTGTTCTTCTTCTTTCACTTTCACTTGGTTATACCCGGAGAACCCATCCATCATGGATAACAATTCATTTCCTGTAACTTTCTGCAATAATGCTTCCATGTTTGGTAGTGCATAGTTGTCTTTTAATGAAGATAAGTTTAAATTTCTAAAATCCACACAAAACCTGATATCCCCATTCTTCTTCCTAACAGGGACCAAGTTTGAAACCCAAGTGGAGTGCCTAATCGGTTTTATGATACCAACATCCCTCATCTTAACGAGTTCCTCTTTCATCTTAGGAGCCAAGGTTGGATTTATCGGTCTCTGCCTTTGTCTAAAAGGCTTTGCATCTGGTTTTAAGGGTATCTCATGTTGAAACAAGTCCTCTCTATAGGCCTTAAGCTCATCATAGGACTAGGCAAACACATGTCTATATTTTCTAAGCAGATTAACAATATCAAATTTGATTTTAGGTGTTAACTTTTTACCAATGAAAATTTCTTTAGGAGCATGTTCATTTCCTAGATTTATCTTTTCCACTTCCTCTATATTAGTGTTTTCCAATTTGACATTACCATTAGAATCTTTACTATCAAACATTTTTTCTAGTGTAACAAGCCCTTTAGGAATCTTATTAGTTTTAAGCTAAATGACATCTTTTCCAAATAAAGTATCTTTCTGATCTATTGTTTCAACATAAGCATTTAAATCAATGAGTTGATCTTCATACCTTTCTTCGCATGCAAGAAACCTTATGATATCTCTATCATTGTCAAAAATTTGCCAATTATGTACATTATCTGGTATCGATGGCCTTGGTTTGATCTCTACCTATGTAATATCTTCACATGGAATGTCATTATACCTAACTGCTAGGTTAGCCATGAAATCAGCAAGAATATTCTCAGATCTATCTATCCATGTTATTGAAAAAGCATCAAAGATTTCTATATAATCCCACACTTCATTCTTATATCTTTTTAGGGTATGCTTTTTAGTAGTAAACTTATCCCTAATCTGAGATACAATTAATTCAGAATCACCATAAACAGAGAAAATTTTAATACCATGCTTACCTGCTATTCCGAGACCTAACAGAAGTGCTTCATACTCTGCAATATTGTTAGTACATTCAAATGCTAACAAGAAAGAATACTTAAAAGATTTTCCATTTTGGGACACAAATACTACACCTGCTCCATTACCATTTTTACTACATGATCCATCAAAAAACATTTTCCACATGAGATCATTATTTTCTTTGACACATATTTCAAGAGGACTGATATTTTCAATAAGGTTCTTATGAATTCTTATCTGAAAATTCTCCATGTCAGTGTGGCAGAAATGCGTAACTTGGCTTGGGTCAACGTCTTCAATGATATAGGTAGATCTTGGTTCTCTATCGATCCTTATAACCCTATCATTCACTGGGATAGAAGCATAAGATAGATCTAACTGAATAGTTCCACCTACCAAGTTAGACCACTGTCTAGATAATAACATTCCATAACTAGGTGGTACTTCTACAACAGTGATGTCTATTTTATAAGATTTTTCAGGACACGATGGGAACTTAAACTCAACATTTTTCATTATTCCGATAACTAGAACTGACCTATTATCCATAGCATAACACTTTCCATAAGTAGTATCTACATTCATTCCTAACTCTTTCATTACCCCATGAGGCATAATATTAACTGCTGCCCCAGAGTCTAACATACAATTTTTAACCAATTTATTGTTTATCAATAAAGTTAAAAAGAAAAGATCTACTTTAGCAGCATCTTCACTAACAGAAGTTCCTAGGTAAATAACTGGTAATTCTTCATTATCTTTTTGTTCCTTAGCATCCTTTTTAATAACATCATTTATTAATTTGATTGTTTCGTTCCTGCAATCAGTTAATTTAATGATTTCCATTAGAGGAATAGAAAGCTTCACCTGAGATAATGCTTGAGACATAAATGAAGTACAATTTGAAATTTCCTTACCATTTCTTTGTTTGTTCATAGGTTTACTTATCTTCGATGTTTGATCAATTTGCTTTGTAGGAACATCTGCTTTTGAGCTCTTGATCTCGTTGTTCTTATTTGAAATCTTGTACATCCCCGCTGCTTGCTCATTTCCTGAGTTCACATTCCTATTCCTTAACTGATATTTGCTAAGCACTTGTTCCATCACTGCTACAGTGTAAGCCTCTCTTTCTTCTTTTGTTGTCCTTCTAATAATCGGACCCCTATCATCATCTGAGAAGACTTGCTGCTCTTGTTGGTATCCCAACCTCCTGTAGCTTTCATCTGGCACATACTCTCCATCTGAATCATCACTGTCTCCTGACCAAAAGGGTGCTGATGAAAGGGCATTAATAACCGGCCTTTCCGCATACTCATGACTTTCCTCTTCTAAGATCTTTTGTGCTATAAGACATTGATCCTGAGGGTGAGGCATTTTACATATTTCACACCACATCTCCTCCCCTATGAAATGATTATTCTTCTTGAGAGGATCTGGAGTATCCATCTGCTTCTTTACTGGCCTTCCGTCTTTCCACTCAGTATGGTAAGGCATATCATGTAACCTATACTTATCATTTCTGTTGAAATTTCTATCTTGTCTCCCTACTTGAAAATTACCTTTATTTGGTTGCAAATTCTTCATCAGACTCACTAATTCATCCATTTTATCATTATCGTCATTCTTCTTCGGGGTAGTGGGGTCAAAAAGCTTAGGATCACTTCTCTTATCAATTCTTCCGGTAGCTATCCTATTGTTTTCAATATTAAGGGCATTCTTGAAAGCCTGTTGCAAGTTTGTTGGGTTATGAGATCTTATCTCATAGTTCATCTTCACATCAAAGGCTTTTAAGTAAAAAGTAATCAGAAAAGAGTCCACAAGACGAATATCTTTAGGAATCTTGTTCAGCACTTTATTAAATCTTTTATTAAAATCCCTAACTATTTTGTTGACATTTTTCCTTATAGTTGTTAATTCATGAGTTGCGAATGATGGGTCCTTGTGATCCCCGAACTCTTCTATAAACTAATCAATGAAGTTCTACCAACTAGTGATTGATCCATCTGGCAAATTCCTATACCACTCATCGGCACCATCCTTGAATGAAAGAACTAACATTTTCATGCGCACATCTTCATGTGTAATATCGTATTCATAAACAGTATTCTTCACATTAATAACATGTTGTTCTGCTAGCTGAGATCCATCCCCCGTAAATTTAGGAATAGCGGTCTTCAATTTATTAGCTATAGGGTCAGGATAACATATTACTTCTGATAAATCTAATGGTTTATACCTTTCATTAACTTCCTGACATCTATTGCTCCCCTACCCACTATTAGGATTGTTTCTCTGATAGTTATTCCTTGTCATATTCCGTGGCATAGGATTCCTCTGATTCTGATCTTGTTCATAAACATTTTCATGGGCAGCCCTCTGTATGCTTTTATTGAAATCTTGATTGGATGGCTCATCATAATTATTCTGCCTATCTGAGGTATCAAAGCCTATTCTAAGTCATCTAGGACCATCATAATTGCCTCTCTGAGGAATACTTTCATCATTATACCCATTTGCTATATCACGCTCATATGTTTTGTAATTTTGTTGAACAGGGTTTCGAACTATATTTTGTCCCTCATACTGCCTAGAGTTGTGATTCTGACATTGATATGAGTAATTTTCTTCATTAGAGTTAGGATACATATCTCTTCTTTGATTATTTCTTTGATTAAGCACCTGACATTGCTTAACATTACAATTGGGCATATCACATGCATTGATTCTATCAAGATTATAATCATCACGCAACCTATTATCATATTCTCGATCTTGATTTCTCCTATGATGCACTTTGTCCCTATATTGATCGCAATTCTCTAGAATTTTATGAGAATAGCTCGGAACTTTTCCTTGCTCAAATTCTGGATTCTCAGGCTGCATTTGATTATATTTTTTATTCTCTTGATACTTCTCTTTCTGCACATGCTCATTATTATTCATTTGCTGCTTGTAATAACTATTATTTCCTCCATTCACAGTGCCATCGTGAGTTCTAAAATACTGGATTAGGTTTGAGCGATGTTCATCGTATGATTTCTGGATTTTATCATTTTCTCTGTCATGTGAAAATATTGCTAAATTCTTCTGAGGCTGCGTAAGAGTCCTCTCATTCTTCCTCATGTTATTCTTTTGATGCTCCTTCCTTTGGTCTTGTGCAATACCAGCAAACTGCTCACTTGCTCTTTGATTATCATTTTTATTAACCTCATGTATATGTTTTTTGCTATTTTGTTCATATGCAGGTAAATGAATATACCCTCGCGGCTGTTGGTAACAGTGAGTTTCTTCTTCATAACACAGGTTATTATTATTTTTATTACCTTTCTCCGGCTGCATTTGATGATCACCTAATTGATTATTTATACCCATTTGCTGCTGCGTGAATGATATATAGTTCTTACCTTGTGCAAATTCTGGATTCTCGGGCTGCATTTGATGATCACCTTGCTGGTTATTGTATCGATATCAGTTATTATCATATGGCTGCTGCTCACATGCCATATCATATCAGTTTTGAGCAAGTATATCATTATTATTTTTTGTATTTTCATACTCCAAACTTAACATATCTGTTTGTCCTTGTGCAGGTTTATATGTGTTATTCGATTGCATATTATACTGCATATAGTTCATACCATGCTGCTGCTCGCCTATACCATTCGATATGCTATTAAATGCTCCAGAATACTCTTCATTATGTTGCATGTTATGCTGGGAATGGTTGGCTTTCTGCGTAAATTCATAACTATTATTATCAGTGTGTTGGATACCTAAGTGTCTGTCAATGTGCTGGTCACATTTTTTATCGAAAAGACTAAGTCTTTGATAATATCCGCTTTCAATTTTCTAATTTCCAATACTTGCAGTAATGAATTCCTCTTGTCCATACACCGGTTTATATATGTTACCTGGTTGCACATCTTTATATTTATCGGTTTGCTGATTTTTCAAAACATGAATACCATCATTGTATTTTCTATCCACTTCCTGCACAAGTTTATTAGCTTTGTCTGGCTGTTTTAAAACTTGAACAATATTATCATTCTGACCTTTGTAATATTGATGTTGTGTCACATGAGAATGCTGCTCCATACTTGGAATCTGCATGAATCTTCCAGGATGCTCACGCGTATGATGGAAATGAGAATATATATCATTATTTTCAACTTTTCCCTTTTCTGGCTGCACATATTGATAATTATTGTTTTGTTGTTCATATGATTTTTTATTTTGATAATATATATAGTCATCTTGCTAATTTGTATTGTTGCATCTCTGTACAATTACGGATGGCTGCTCATTATTTTTGTTTGTTGAATTCCAATACTGTTTATTATCCATATTTGGCGCATATATATTATGCTCTTGTTTATATTGTATGCCACCAATATTACCCAAACCATACTCACTCCTTTCTTGTAGCTGCTCACGTGGATCATCCAAATTAACGTGACTGGTTTTATCACAATCTCCATTATTCTGCGTAAGGTTATTGTTAATATCTTGTAGTTTTAAAATGTTATTATATTTCCCATACGTAGATTTGGCATTATACATGTGCTCATGTAATCCATGGTTTCGAGAATACATATTATCCTTTTGCTGGTGCGAGTGGATTTGATTAATATTATTAGGTTTTTGAACATCATATTTTTGTCCACATGAATGAAGTGTACTTTGTGCATAATGTTGAAACATATTAGCACCTCCAATATCTTGTCCAGCATAGTATTTTTTTGTATCATCTGTACATCCATTCCGACTGTTATATAGGGCTAAGTAATGTTCTTGATCTTGCACAAACTGGGAATCATGTTCTTGCTGGCATAGGTATTGATTTTTAAAATATAATTTATCACTTTCTTTTTCATTTTCATTTATATGCCCTTTGGGATAATATTTATCCTGATAGTATCTAATGCTTTCATTGGTTTGAACATTATTGACATACTGGTCATGCAGAGAACAATTAAAAACTTCATTATCCCTGGCATAGACTCTTTTCTCATTATGCACATTATCACAATTCCTTTTATAAAAAAATTTAGAATTATTACACAGGTAATCGTTATTTTCCCTTTGATATTGTGAACTCTCACCATACAGGGCATTATTATGTTCATCATTGTTGAATAAACTATATAATTTTTGCATAGGTTGTCTTAAATTATACTCATTATCATGATCACTCTTCTGATCACTGTCATTTCTTCCAATCTTATTCTAATTATCACAGGAATTATTGATATTTTTTGACCTATTATTTAGGTCACACGTCGGATTATCAAAAAATTTCAACCATTCACCGTTGTCTCTTGTGGTTCTCCCTTCATTGCTTGTTTGAAATGTAGGGTTAGTGACATTGTCCTGAATAGTGTGACCACTATTCTTTCTGTGAGGAGTGTACTTTAGAGTTCTGCCACTTTGATTTATTTCCCCTTCATCAACCCTTTCTCCTTCATTGATTCATTCTGATCCTCCTATACTTTCCGGAGGAGTAACAATATCATCGGTCTGCAACCCAAAGCGTTCCAAAACATCAGCTGGTTGTTTTCTGAAATTCTTTGTGAGTCTTTTCTTATCAGGGATAAGATCAGCGAACTCTCGGATTGATTTTTGTATCCGAATGTCAATTTCATCATCCTCTTCCTCATTTTTGTAATTGCACTGATTGACATTTGAGTAACAAAGATTTGCATTTCCTTCATCATTCAGATGGTCAGGACCGGAAAACTGTTCACAAGCAAGTTCCTGACCATCCTCATCAGGCCATTTCTCAGGAGACACATATGACATTTTCCTCTTTGGTTTCTTATTCTTCTTCTTTGGTTTCAATTCAAAAAATGAACTGTTCTTTAGGGATCTTCTCCCTAACATAAGTTTCACCTAATAGTGAATTGTAGAGACGCCACCTCACTTCCTGTGAGGAATTAGTAACTATTCTGGATCTTTCTCCCAGTAGAGTCTTCACAACTTAACTAGAGATTCTGTAATTGAATCTCTCACCAGTAGAGTCGCCAATTTGTTGGTTCTTGAAAATGCTGGTCATTTTGAGGCCAACTGACAGGCATGATAAGTGCCTCTGCAATTTTGGTTAAATCAAACCAAGGCTGGTAGGCCTAATTCTAATAAGCTTTCCTAGATGATTGAATGCATAAATAGAATAATGTAAATAATTGCTATGATGAAAAGATAATAAATATTAACTACACCTAAAATAAAGACCAGTGCCTACTCCTTAACAGAAATGAAAACTATGTGTGATTACTTTAATTGATGATTACTGCCAAAGCTCATTTAGTTCCATCTATTAACGACAAAATGATATTATGAATTAAAAGTATAACTTTGGAGATGAATTTAAATAAATTTATCACTTCAGAGACTGATCAATTAACAACAATAGACTAAAATAGGACTACAACTATCCAAAAGAAATTTAATTCCTAGAGGACAGACCAATTGAATTATGCATCATTCAAAAAGCATGCTTAGCCATACACAATGGGAAACCAATCTGACACAGCTCTACAATTCCTATTTAACGTTGAAATATAATAATCTCAAAGAAAGCAAAGATACTTTATCCAAAGTATTAAACCAAAATAGCACAGAGGAACAGATGTTACCGGTGAACTTCACAATTAAATCTCAAAAACCACTTGATCTACATATACTGATCCAATAGTTTCCATCTAATTTTAGAACAAAGCATCAACCAGGTTCTCCCAATATTTCAGAATGTAATTTCAAATTGTGTGTCGTGATAGAATCTATTTTTTTTTGTTTTCAATTGATTGATTATAAATATAAATCTTAATAGTCTCCTATGAAAGGACATGCCCTTTCACAGGAACTAATCACACAACTAACCCTAAACTGCGCATAATATACTATCCAATAATTTTTCAAAATATCTCCCGTACAACTTTATTTGATAATGCCTGGTGTTCCGCACATAACAACATTGATATTTCCTGCACACATAAAAATACTTGTTATTAGTGTATAAAATAAAATAAATAATAAATATATATAAGATGTTATATATTAATAATTAATTTAAACTAAGTCTTAAAAATAAAAATATAATTATACTTAAGCTCCAAAAATTATTAAAATATGAAGGATTTATGTAATAAGACTAGTACATCATTATTCTCCCAATTATTATTTTATTTTGAAAATAAAATAAAATAATAAAAAATAATAATCCTTCTTAAGATTAAACCACTTAATACAAAATAAATTTAACCCTAAAAATCCATTCACTTAATAGGCTAACACATTAAGATAAAACAACTCCAAATTATTTCAAAATAAAATACAATTATGCAAATAACATGATTAGGGCACCCT
The DNA here is from genome assembly GCA_027943335.1 of Chamaecyparis obtusa. Lineage (NCBI taxonomy): Eukaryota > Viridiplantae > Streptophyta > Pinopsida > Cupressales > Cupressaceae > Chamaecyparis > Chamaecyparis obtusa. Next base: position 180,875 of record BSBK01008388.1, on the reverse strand, counting down.
AAAATTTACCTTTATAAAAGTAACCCTAAAAATATACCTACAAAATTTAACTAAAAAGTAAATACAAACATTCTAAAAAATAAGGTAAGAGGAGAATCTAAAAACATGATGATCATACAAACCCTAATAAATAAATAAAAACTTACAAATTGTACATGATTAAAATTTCATGATCTTAAAAAGAAAACTAAAATCTTTTCACCTAAAAATATTTATGCTAAACTATAATCATGGTGAAATGATTTAGCTACATGTAAAGATAAGAAAAATGTATGAAATTAGATATAAATAAGTAAATGAATATAAAAAATGAATCCACCTCATCACATATTTTTAGTTTTGAGGGTAAAACTCAAATTAGGAAGAAACAAATTATAAGTGATTATAACATACATAATTTCTCCCGAATAAACAATATATTATGTTAAAAAGTATTTAGAGAAATTAATACATGAAAGATCAAAACATTAATCACCAAATAATTAATTCCTAAATTATAAAAAAATAAAATAAAATAAAATAAAGAAATCAAATATTTACATCTATACTCCTACCAATATTCACAAGGAATAGCATAGGGCAATTGGTTAGGGTAGTTTAGGTAGGATAAAGGATGGGTCGAGAGGTCGAGGGTTCTACTCCCTCTTCCCATTCTTTTTCCTTTTTAACATTTAAAATAAATAATATAAAAATAAATAAAATTCACATTATTACAAAAGGAAGAATGATTAAAGGATAAATTACTCCCTGTGTAAGGGTTGTAATAATTCTTCACTTGCACATAAAAATAAAGATAAATAAATATCTTCTCCTATTCCTCTCAAAGAAAACAAATAGACTAACTAGTTAGGGGGTAGGAGGGTAGATAGGTAGGAAAAAAGGTCGGCTTGAGAGGTCGAGTGTTCAACTCCCGATCGCCGCCTTTTTGCTCTACCTCTTAATATTTATTCCTTTTATTTTAAAATATGCTATTCTTTATTTCGAAAGACTAAAATAAAATGAAATTAATAAATCAATCATCATAGTAAAAGACAAACATAAGACGCATTTTCACTTATTTTTAGTTTTTATGAAAGGAAATTTATAAAGTATGATAGGTATGTAGTATACTTCCTTGTTGTCTTGATTTTTTAGGCATAGAAATTCTCGGTATCAACAAGTAGACCTCCTCAAAGTTTTAAGTTTAGGTTCTTTCTCTTCTTCAGAAGTTTCAGAGCTGCTTAGGCTCTCCTCATTATCAAGTCCATCAGGATCTCGTAGTTCTTCTTCCTTAGATGTAGTAGGAATATGAACTACTTCATTTTTCTTCTTCTCTTCCTTCTCTGGCTGCAAATCAACTGTGGAAGTTTTTAGCTTAGGAAATATCACACTTCTACTATAGAGCACCTTCTCTACAACTGGATCCCAAAGCTTGTAACCTTTCACACCGACACCATAGCCAATAAAGATACACTTAACTTCCTTGTTCTCCAACTTTGATCTTTTCTCACTTGTTACATGAGCATATGCCTTACAACCAAAGACTCTGATATGTCTCAAAGAGGGCTTCTTGCTAGACCATGCCTCCATAGACATCTTCTCAATAGGTGCTAAAGTAGGAGACCTATTAATTAAATAACATGCAATGGCTACAACTTCAGCCCAAAACTTTTGTTCAAGGCCAACACCACTCAGCATACTCCTAGCCCTCTCCATCAATGTTCTATTCATCCTCTCTGCAACTCCATTTTGTTGTGGATTGTATGGAGTTGTTCTATATCTCTCAATTCCATGATCCTTACAGAACCTTTCAAATTCCACTAAACAAAACTCACCACCATTATCAGTCCTCAAACACTTAATTTTTCTTCCAGTCTAATTTTCAACCAAGGATTTAAATTCCTTAAACTGACTAAAAACTTCAGATTTACTTCTGAGGAAATACAAAAATTTCCTTCTACTATAATCATCTATGAATGAGAGAAAATACAAAGATCTAGATATTGAAGGAACATTAACTAGACCAAACACATCTGAATGAATATAATCCAAAACCCCAGAAGACTTATGAGAACTAGAATGAAAGGAAACACGGTGATGTTTACCATAAATATAATGCTCACAGAAGTCATTTACTCCATATTACAATCATCAAGGCCTTCAACAAGGCTCTTATTTTTCAGAGCTCTAAGGCCCTTCTCACCAATGTGACCAAGTCTTTGGTGCCATAACATTTTCTTCTCAGTAGGGAGCTTCATCTCCAAAGTATTAGCAGCCTTAGGTACCCAGAAAGCACGACCATTAGATGTAGCAACAATGGTCTTCCTCTTTTCGTAATTGGCTAGTGAGGATGAAGAATCTAAAGCCCTTTTCTTGGACTTCATAGAAGTTCTATTGCACTGAATCATGGAATCATCTAGCCTATACAAGGTGTCCATCCTAACACCCTTAGCAAGCACCATAGGGCCTCTTTTCATCTTGCATCCACCACTTGAGAAAATAACCTGCACACCCACATCACCAAGCTTGCTGACTGAAAGTAGGTTTCTTGCCAAACTAGGGATATGCAATACACCATAAATCCCCTTCATTCTACCATCAAGGAATCTAATCTTGACTCTACCATGTCCAATAATATCTAGGTGAGAGTTATCACCCAAATATGTCTTTCCACCATCAAACTCTTCATACTTTGAAAACCAATCTCTGTGAGATGTCATGTGGAAAGAAGCACCTAAATCTATCAACCACACATCTTCTAATGCATGTGTTGCCAAGGCTACGACAAAAGCATCTACATCATCTTGAGAAGATTTATCCATATCTACTATGTTGGATGTGCTTTCCATATCTAACTTGTAATAAGATTATGAAAAAACAATTCCTCTAAAAAACTCCCATTGAAACTAGATCAACACAAAAAACCCATCTACCCAAGAACAATGTTAGGATTAACAAGGCAGAAATAACAATTATGTGCAAATATAACTAATATCAGAAAATAATAAACCACATAGAATAGAACACAAGACACACAGATTTAACATGGTTCACCCAATCCCTGGGCTACGTCCACCAACAGCGAGTCCAATATTATTATTATCCAGTGATTACAACCTGATTACAATCCGTAATCCCTTACAGCCCAATTCTGTTGCAAGTACTAAAATCATACATCATGAAAAAATCCCTAACCCTAAGCCATATTATACAATATTTTCCCGCTTTAGGGTTAGAATGAGTTATAAGTAGTCGGCCCAAATAACCGAAAAAGTAGTCAGCCTCAAAAAAAATTTCCTCGGGGGCTGCGCCCCCAAACCCCCGCTCAGGGCACGGCCCGGCCCCAAACCCCGGTGAGGTCGGGAGGAAAAATGTACAGTACTTTCCTGGATAGTACTTTCCTAATTAGTCACCACAAGCTAACAATCTCCCACTTGGTGACTGATCAGTATCCACACTATACTAAAAAACCTCCCACTTGGAGACTGATCCTGTAGCAATACCGCTACCCACATGAGGCTCCCACTGGATTGAACCACCTTGGACTCAGTTGTTCCTTTATTTTGTTCAGTCTAGAAGACCAACTGAAGCTGAACATGAGTTCAACTTCTCCCTTGTTACTACCTTTGTAAACATATCTGCTGGATTATCATCAGTATGAATCTTTTCCAGCCTTAACTGTCCATCATCCAAAACTGATCGAATGAAATGGTACCGCAACTGGATGTGTTTTGTCTTTGAGTGCAAAGCAGAATTCTTTGCAAGATGAATGGCACTTTGGCTATCTGTATGTAGAAAATTATCCTTTTGTGGATGTCCCAATTCTTCCATGAAGAATTGAAGCCATATCATCTCCTTGGCTGCCTCTGTAGCAGTAACATACTCTGCCTCTGTAGTGGATAAAGCAACCACCTTTTGCAGTCGAGAAATCCAACTCACTACTGTCCCACCAATAGTAAATATATAACCTGTAGTACTCCGCCTACTATCTATATCTCCTGCCAAATCTGAGTCAACATAGCCTTGTACAGTAGTAGTAGAACCCCCAAAGTGTAAACACTTTCTGGATGTACCTCTCAAATATCTAAGAATCCATTTGACTGCATTCCAATGCTCAATACCAGGGTTACTCATATAACGGCTAACGACTCCCACTGCGTGTGCAATATCTAGCCTAGTACATACCATAGCATACATTAAGCTCCCTACAGCTAAAGCATAAGGTACCTTAGACATTTTAGTCTCTTCTTCTGGTGTCTTGGGACACATATCCTTAGTCAATTTCAAATGACCAGGCAAAGGTGTGCTGACAGCTTTGGCATTTTCCATAGAGAAACGTTGCAACACCTTCTCAATATAATCAGCCTGAGATAGAGACAATTTCCTATTTTTCCTATCTCTACAAATTTTCATACCAAGGATTTGTTTTGCTGCCCCCAAATCCTTCATAGCAAAAGATTTTTCTAACTGTTGTTTCAACCCCTTAATGTGATCCATGTTAGACCCAGCTACAAGCATATCATCAACATATAAACATAAAATAATGTAGCTGTCATCATCCAACCTCTTAAAATAAACACAATGGTCAGAATGACACCGACTATATCCATGCCCATTCATAAAAGTGTCAAATTTAATATACCATTGCCGAGGTGCTTGCTTCAAGCCATATAAACTTTTCTACAATCTACACACCAAATTCTCCTTACCCTTGACCTCAAATCCTTGTGGCTGAACCATATATATTTCTTCATCCAAATCACCATGAAGAAAGGCTATTTTAACATCAAGCTGCTCTAAATGCAAATCTTCAGTAGCCACAATACTTAAAATAGTACGAATAGAAGTCATTTTAACAACTGGAGAAAATATCTCATCAAAATCAATACCATGTTTCTGTGCAAATCCTTTTACGACTAATCTGGCTTTAAATCTTTTTGTACCTCCATCCTCTTCTTTTATCTGGTAAACCCATTTATTCTGTAAAGCCCTTTTACCTGCAGGTAACTTACATAAATCCCATGTCTGATTTTTCAGCAAAGAGTCCATTTCATCTGTCATTGTAGACTCCCACTGAAGCTTTGTATCCACCTACACAGCTTCATTATAACATTCAGGTTCACCAGCATCTGTTAACAAAATAGAATACAAAGATGGAGAAAATCTTTCTGGAGGTCTACTTAGCCTTGTTGACCGTCTAACACTCACTGGGGTGTGTGGTATTTGTTGTTGCTATTGTTGCGGAGCATAAGGAACTACTGGAACATGAACTTGTGGAGTATCATCCAATACTACATAGTCATTTTCTTTCTTCTCATGCTGCAGCAACAGATCTTTGTACAATACTTTCTCATTGAATATGACATCCCTGCTTCTTACAATTTTATGATTTTCAAAATCCCAAAGCCTATAACCAAATTCATCAATGCCATACCCAACAAATACACATTTCTTTGACTTAGCTTCCAGCTTGGTTCTATTTTCAGAATCTATAAGTGCAAAAGCTTCACAACCAAAGGTTTTGAGAAAAGAATAACTCACCTTCTTACCACTCCATGCTTCCTCTGGAATACCACAGTCCAAAGGAGTAGAGGGGCCTCTATTGATTAAATAAATAGCAGTGTTCACTGCCTCTACCCACATATTTTTGGGCAGCCTAGCATGCAACCTCATAATCCTTGCATGCTCCATTATTGTCCTGTTCATGCGTTCAACCACTCCATTTTCTTGTGGAGTCCTTGGCACAGTTTTTTGCCTACGAATACCATTAGAGGAACAATATTCTTCAAATTCTGTGCTGCAATACTCACCACCATTATCAGATCTGAGACATTTTAACTTTTTACCAGTCTCATTCTCAACCAAGCATTTCCATTTCTTAAAAGTTTGAAATACATCGATTTTTGTCTAAGGAAATAAATCCATACTTTTCTTGTTGCATCATCTATAAATGTAACATAATACAGAGAGCCACCAAGGGAAGATACCTGAGCTGGTCCCCATACATCTGTATGCACAAGCTCTAATCTCTCATTTTTCTTTTCCTTCCCACTCTTCACAAAACTAACTCTCTTTTGTTTTCCATAAACACAACTTTCACAGAAATCCATATTGACACATTTCAGACCAGGTAAAACTTTCTTTGAATGAAGTAATTTCATACCTTTTTCACTCATGTGCCCAAGTCTGTTGTGCCACAGTGCTGTGTCAGAATCTACAGCAACAGTTTGATGTTCTTCCTGCTCAACTGCAGCCACTGTTCCTGAACATTCATTATCTTCTGAAACAATTAAAGTAGAAGGAACAATATGACCTGTACAAAGATATAAGGTGCCTACTTTCACACCTTTTTCTACTACTAAGGAACCTTTTGAAACCTTCCAATTTTTATCATTAAAAGTAACTGTGCAACCTTCATCACCCAGTTGCCCTACTGAAATTAAATTCCTACTCAGCCTTGGAACATGTCTTATCTCTTGTAGTAGCCAATGATTCCCATTCTGCAACTTAATCTTAATTTTTCCCTTTCCAACAATCTGACAGGGTTCATTATCTCCCAAATAAACTAGCCCAAAATCCCCTTGGACATAATCAACAAAATAACTTCTATGGGGTGTAGCATGAAATGAAGCCCCAGAATCTAAAACCCATGAATCATCAATACTTTCTAAGGACAAGAGCAAAGCATCCTCCTCGGATTTGTTACTTACCACATTTGCCTCCTTGTTTCCATCATTTTTGTCTGCTTGATCTTTCTTCTGAGACCAACAATCTTTCTTCTTATGACCTGATTTTCCACAGTACCAGCAATCATTTGGCCCTTTAGATTCGGACCTCTTTCCCTTTGATTTTCCTCTTGATTTCCCATGATTTCCAGAGTTGTTTCCTCTATCTCTTGTTCTGCCTCTGCTTTCTGTGTTCAATACACTGCCTGATGTGGATGCCCCTGAGCTTTTCCTATGAATTTCCTCACTCAATATAACACCAATAACATCATCATACTTTAGGGTATTAGAACCAGAAATAGAATTACTAACAGCCATTACCAAGCCATTCTAGCTTTCTAGCAAAGAACACAAAATCAAGAGAGCCCTAACCTCTTCATCAAAAGTAATTTTAACTGAGGTTAATTGACTTGTAACTGTATTAAACTCATTCAAATGATCAGTAACTGATCCACCTTCTACCATTTTCATATTAAATAAACGCTTCATAAGAAATACCTTGTTTGAAGCTGAAGGCTTTTCATACAACTTCGCTAGGGTTTCCATCAGATCTTTAGCTGTCTTTGCTTCAGTAATATTGAATGCCACCGATTGTGCCAGGCATAGACGAATACTCCCCAGTGCCTTCCTATCCAAAATATCCCAATCTTCCTGAGACATTGATTGCTCTTTCTTGGCTACTCCCTCTAATGGCCGCCATAGATCCTTCTGATAGAGATAATCCTCCATTTGCATCTTCCATAACTAGAAGTTCTGCCCATTAAACTTATCAGCCTTCAGCCTACCCTCGTCTGCCATTTCTCCCACTTAACCGAGAGAATCTCCCACTAACTCGTGAGACCTGCTTCAGAGAATAGATGAAAGAACGAACGAAATAACCTCGCTCTGATACCACTTCTTAGGATTAACAAGGCAGAAATAACAATTATGTGCAAATATAACTAATATCAGAAAATAATAAACCACATAGAATAGAACACAAGACACATAGATTTAATGTGGTTCACCCAATCCCTGGGCTACGTCCACCAACAGCGAGTCCAATATTATTATTATCCAGTGATTACAACCTGATTACAATCCGTAATCCCTTATAGCCCAATTCTACCACAAGTACTAAAATCATACATCATGAAAAAATCCCTAACCCTAAGCCATATTATATAATATTTTCCCGCTTTAGGGTTAGAATGAGTTATAAGTAGTCGGCCCAAATAACCGAAAAAGTAGTCAGCCTCAAAAAAAATTTCCTCAGGGGCTGCGCCCCCGAACCCCTGCTCTTGGGGGCTGCTGCCCCCAAACCCCGGCTCAGGCCCCAGCCCGGCCCCGAACCCCGGCGAGGTCGGGAGGAAAAATGTACAGTACTTTCTTGGATAGTACTTTCCTGATTAGTCACCACAAGCTAACAAACAATAACAAAGCTTGCTAGGCTCTGATACCAATTGAAAGGAAGCCAAAGTGCGAAAACACTTCCAAATGATAATTCTAACAAGAGGGATGATGCTAAAATTTATTTGAAAAAACCTTAGACTATTGTAGGCTAAATAAACACATACAAAAAATAGATTCAACACATAAACACATAATACCAGATATACGTGGGAAATTGACGCAGTGGCAGGGTAGATACAAGCAAAATCAAGCAGAATTGAGACCACTTGAATCAACAACAAGCCTTGCTCAGAGTTACATAATGGAAGAAATATAATATCACATAAAAGAAATGAAATTACAATGGATATGAGACAATCAATTGGCAGCAACAATAGAGAATTTATATTATTTCTTTCAACATGCCCAGTTGTGAGGCCTTCCAGGTTTCGGCCTTATACAATGAGAATTATGAAATCAGAATTATAGCTTGCATCCTATCTTTGTCTCCAATGATGTATCTTGATAATCCTCTCTAGATATACCTCTTTATGATCTCCTTTATGCCCTACTATATCAATCTAGACCCCTTTGATAACCAACTAAGCCACAGGTCGACCAGTTAGGCATTTAATTACAATATACGACCAGTTAGGCATTTAATTACAATATAGGCCCAATCTCAAGATTTGAACCAAAACTAATGCTAGAATGAATATAAATTGATGAACCTTTTGATTTAGGTCCTAAAATGACCCAAGAACATTCCTTTAAGGTTTCAAGGTCCAATTTGATCACATGGAACATCACAAGAAGAAACACCACACGTTTCACCTGAAAACTGGTAGGAAATAGGTCCTGAGGAAAAACGGGCATAACGTTTTACTAATAATGAATTGGAGTTTGTGATCTTGGGAAATGATATATTTTAGGTCCTATAAAAATAATTAAGTGAAAAAATATTTATTCTGTAAGGATCAACATTGCCAAGATGCACAATCAGCACCAAAACTGCAGGAACGGCTCTGGCGGGAACACGGGCAGAAAATAGGTCCCCAAGAAAAATGGTCATAACTTTTGACTCATAATGAATTAGGAGATGCACCTTTGGGAAATGATATTAATTTAGTTTATCTTAAATTTATTAATTTTTCAAAGGATAATTCCTTATGGATCAAGGTCATCAACATGAAAAATCAGCTCCAAAACTGCAGGAAAACACTGTTCTAACGGCAAGGAAAATAGCTGTAACTTTGAAATAGTCCATCCAAACTTTATGTGCTCATAGGAGAAAGTTACCAAATAGGTCCTCAACATAATTTAAGCTTCACACACCATGAAACCATCAAATGCAAAGATTATAAAGAAAACAACAAAAAACATGTACAAAAATCAAAAAATGTTTTTGGTTGATGCAAGATTGCCAAAGACCCAAGATGCTCCTACATCAGACACCTGGGGTAAATAAAGAACTGATGTCCACATCAAGAACTACTCATATTCTGACCTGAACCATAAAGATCCAACTCAGCTTTTGTAATCCATGAACTGTTGTCAACTAGCTTGTTCTTCCACTGAACTAGATATTCCATGTAGTCTTTTCCTCTTGTACTCTTGCCAACTCTGCTATTCAAGTTCTTCTCAATGTTATCTCTTTTCTTCTTAGGATAATCTAGATCATCTTCAATCTCATCACTTGATTCAAAGTACTCAAAGATATCATAAATGTTAAATATAGGTGATATATCCATGTCCTCTAGTAATTCCACTTCATAAGCATTTCCACTATCAAACTTCTTTAGAATCTTACAAGGTCCAAATTTCTTCATTTTCAACTTGTTGTAGGTACAAATTGGTAATCTATTCTTCTTCAAATGAATCATAACCTCATCTCCAAATTAAAAATATTTATGTCTCCTTCTCTTGTCTGCTCTCTATTTATATTTTAGATTATTGTCCTCCAAATTATTTTTAACTTCATCATGTAGAGTTCTCATGTATTCTGCAAAATGATCAGCTTCAGCACTTCTTGTCTCAGCACGTAAATCTCTTAGCTCTTTGGTTCCCTTAGGATGAAATCCAATAGCAATCTCAAATGGTGTCCTCTTAGTGCTTCTATTCACATAATTATTATATGCAAACTCTGCTTGTGCAAAAACTAAATCCCAATTAGCAAGCTTCTCTCCAACTAAACAACTCAACAAGTTTCCCAAAATTCTATTCACAACTTCAGTCTATCCATCTTTCTGAGGGTGAAATGTAGAACTAAACTTCAAATTAGTATTCATCTTCTTCCAAAGTGTCCTCCAAAAGTAACTAGTAAACTCAGTATCTCTATCTGAAACAATAGACTTAGGAAAACCATGCAATCTTACCACTTCCTTGAAGAATAATTCAGCTACATGCAACGCATCAGATGTCTTCTTACAAGGTATGAAATGAGCCATCTTATAAAATCTATCAACCACTACCAAAATAGAATCATTACCTCTCTAAGTTCTAGGCAATCCAAGAACAAATTCCATACTCACATCTTCCAAAGGTCTATCGGGTACAGGCAAAGGTGTATACAATCCTGAATTTTGACTAGTTTCTTTTGTTACTTGACAAATTCTGCAACCTCTAACCATTCTCTGTACATCTCTGTAAATCTATGGCCAAAAGTATTTTTTTGAAATCAAATTCATAGTCTTATCAATCCCAAAATGTCCAGCAAGTCCACCACTATGTTTCTCCTTTATTATGTCCTCTCGCATAGATCCTCTAGGTATGCACAATTGAACTCCTTTAAACAACATGTCTTTTTGAATGAAATAATCAGACCACTTATCACTCACTGTGTGTTCTTTACAAGCTTTCCAAGGCTCTGCAAAATCAATGTCAGTTTCATACAAACTCTTCAAATCATCAAAACCAAGTACCTCAACTCTCATCTCTGTCAGCAAACTTCTTCTTCTGCTCAAGGCATCAACAACCTTATTTGACTGTCCAATATTATGTACTTTCATTTCTCTTGTAAATTTTTTATCATCAAACAAACATACTCTGACTGTGGTACAGTGACCTTCATCAAACTTATCTACTAAAGGTAGTAATACTTGTTTCTTTCCATCCATCCAAATAGTATATTGGTTCAATCTACCATCATGCAACACTTTTCTATCATACTACCAAGGTCTACCCAAAAGAATATGACAACAATCCATAGGCATAATATCACACAAGACTTCATCATGATAATTCCTAATTTTGAATTTAACAAGGCATTGTTCACTTACAAGTAGTTTATGCTCCTTCTAGATCCAAGAAATATGGTAAGGCTTAGGATGTTTCAATCTCTACAACTTTAATTTGTTAACCAGCTCCTCAGATGCCAAATTATCAGAACTTCCACTATCAATGATTACCTTGCAACATTTGTCAGTGATCTTACATCTGGTTCTAAACAAACTTTTCCTCAAAATGGGTTCCTCATTAGCTTCTTCATTCCATAAGATCCTTCTTAGCATCAATTTCTCACCATGTTTAGGCTCATTAGACATTTCCTCAACTTCTTCACAAGCCAAATTATTTCTACCATTACCTCTAGTCTTCTTTCCAGAGTTAGTATAGTCAAAAGCTCTATGTCCTTCTTCACCACATTTGTAACAAGTACCTTTAAACCAAGATCTCTCTTCTCTTTTACCATTATTGTTATTCCTAGAGTAACCAGTATAGCTACCTCTAGAGTAATTACCTCTTCTACCAGAAGGGTCATCTTTCCATCCTTTATCTTGTACTGAATTTTTAGATCTGCTATTTTCTCCATCAGATCTGCCTCTATTTCTCTGAAATCTTCCACCTCTTCCTCTTTGTCTTTGATCATATCATTTTGTCAATCTCTCTTCAGCCTTTAAAGAAAATTGGTATGCTTCTTCCATGTTATCAATCTTCACATAGTTGATCTCATCTTGAATTGATGTCCTCGGGCCATTCAGATATCTAGCCACCTTCTCAACTTCATCATCTACATGTCGAGATCTGATATCCAATTTGTAAAATTCCTCTGTATATTCTTTCACACTCAAGTCCTTTTGTCTCAAATTTTTCATCTTTCTGATCAGACCAACTTGGTAGTCAGCTAGAAGGAACTTCTTCTTCATCTTTACAAGCATCTTCATCCATGTCTTGATCTTTTCTTTTCCTCTCTTTTGTCTCTTAGTTTGCAAATTATCCCACCAAAGAGATGCATGACCTTTCAACTTTGTGACTGCTATCTTAACCTTCTTATTATCAAGATTACCTTCATACTCAAAGTACTTATCCATCTCATAGATCCAATCCAAAAGTGTATCAATCTCAAGTCTTCCATCATAACAAGAAACTTCAACTGGAGGTCTGGAGTTAGCCTTAGAAAAAACTCTCAATAGTCTTTCCTCATCTTGTTCAACTTCAGGTTTAGCATTAGGTGCTACTTCTTCTTCATCACTAACATCTTCAAGATGTCCTCCTCTTCTTTGGGATATCTCTACAGCTTCAAGCCTAGTTGCAATCTACCTCAACATATCCATAATAGCATTATCATTTCCTCTACCACGAACCATCTTGACAATTAGGTTCAAGCAAGATCATAACCTTCTATAAGTTATAGGTCAGATCTCAGATTTTCCACCCTAAAACCAATCCAATAAGGTTCTCCATGATCTAATCCATAAGAAAGAACTTGCTCTGATACGACTTGACGCAGGGGCAAGGCAGATACAAGCAGAATCAAGCAGAATTGAGACCACTTGAATCAACAACAAGTCCTGCTCAAAGTTACACAATGGAATCAATATGATATCAAATGAAAGAAATGAAATTAAAATGGATATGAGACAATCAACTGGTAGCAACAACAGAGAATTTATATTATTTCTTTCAACATGCCCGACTGTGAGGCCTTCCGAGTTTCGGCCTTATACAATGAGAATTATGAAATCAGAATTACAGCTTGCATCCTATCTTTGTCTCCAATGATGTATCTTGATAATACTCTCTAGATCTACCTCTTGATGATCTCCTTTATTCCCTACTATATCAACCTAGACCCCTTTTATAGCTAGCTAAGCCACAGGTCAGCCAGTTAGGCATTTAATTACAATATAGGCCCAGTCTCAAGATTTAAACCAAAACTAATGTTAGAATGAATATAAATTGAGCTAAATTTGGATTTAGGTCCTAAAATGACCCAATAACATTCCTTTAAGGTCTCAAGGTCCAATTTGATCACACGGAACATCGCAAGAAGAAACACCACACATTTCACCTGAAAATTGGTA
>BSBK01008388.1:0-162500 GCA_027943335.1 Chamaecyparis obtusa | reverse complement strand
CTTAATAAATTATTTTACAAAGTTAATCAATTAACAAAGTAAATTATAGTTCCAATTATTTACTAGTTTATTAATTACAAATTAATAAACTAAATAATAAATTAACAGCATAAAACAATCTAATAAATTAAAAGAATACTAAATTTAATTAAATTAAAATAAACTGAATTAACTAAATTAATAACAAATTTAAATATACTAAATTAAATTAAATTAAAAATAAAACAACATAAGTGAAATTTTATATTGAATAATTTTGAATTAATAAAATTAAAAAAAATACAAATTAAAACATATAACAAAAAGAGGTTTATGTTCTTTTAAGTTCTTTGCACACTACCCCAAGCGGCCCGTGACAGGGTCTGCCTACGACAGTACCCTCTGCCACGGCAGAGGTACTGCCAGTGGTAGCGCCCTCTGCAACACTGTATGCACGACAGGCAGGGGGTGCGAGGTAGGGAATAGGTGGTGGTCCCCGCCCCCCCCACTAAATTTTGATATTTTATTTTTTTTAAAACAATTTCAAACAACAAAACTTTTTACAATTTTTTTTTTTACATTAGTTTTTTTTATGTTGCCTTTCCATATGCAATGAAATTTAATTTTTATTTTATTAATGAATATATGTATATATATTGTAAAACAGGTTTAATAATATTATTTGTTGAGATTTATATATTTTTATTTACTGTCACAACTATTTAATCAACTGTACTTTTACACAGCATTTTTTTCCAGAACTGTTCCTCATAACCAAATTGGGTTTTTACAACACCTAATTCCTTTTAAACCCTTCACATTTTTAAACAATTATATGGAGATTCTTTTACCAAGAATCTATTCCTTTTTTCTTTTTTTTTTGACATTATTTGACAACAACCATTTTAATACAGAGAATGATATTTTCTTTCTAGAATTGGAATTTTTGCATCTAAATAGATTTTCCTTTAAAGGATATTTATTTTTCTACTATCACTATAGTCTAACTATAAAACATTATTGATTTATCATTTTCTACGAAAAACATGATCAACCTATTGACAAAATTTCACCAGCATAATAGTACAATGCCAAATTGTAATAATATATATATAAAACAATTATACTAGGGTTTCAGAATACCCAAATCCATTATAAGAAAAGATCTATCAAAATTGAAAACATAGAACAGTATAAAACATAAGTGAATACAGATCTAACATACAAATCCAAAAACCTTCCTCAAATCCAATGCTAGAAACAGAATAAAAATGGAAACCCCTGTAGAGCTATGAACAAAATTTTCTCTAGAATCAAACACAACCTGCAGACTTGAAAGCTGATTTCCAACTAGGTGCCCAATCCAAATGCACAGAGAAACTCAATTCAACAAGAAGCCATAGCAATCCACAATTCTCCAAATTACCAAGCACACAAGCCTTCTCCAAAAATTCTCTCCAAAACCTGTCTCCCCAAAAATGAATGCAAAAATCCCCTAATAGGAATTCAATCCCCAAATTCAAGCAATCACAGAAGACAACTCAACAGCTAACTCAGAGTTCAACTCAAATCAAAAAAGTGACTCATAAGACAACTCCTAATTCAACTCCAATTCTAAATTTGAAAGTAATTACAATTAATTAATTTAAAATATCTTTTAAAAGCACAACCCAACTTGACTTTTGAAAGCTAGTTGTTGTTAATATTATGGCCTTGATGAAAAGACAAATTACAGTGCATATGATTATTATTATGGATCAATTGAGAAAAGGGACGACTTATATATTGAATGGTTGAAATTGTTATGGAGCCGACCTATACATTATAGGTGGCTATTTGTTATGCCAAATAATAATACATATTGAAGCCGACTTGCAAGTCGGCTACCTTGGGAAAGTCACCTCCCTTTGAAGCATACTTATATGCAATTATGAAGTGCGAATTTGGTATCATCGAAGACATAACATGACTGCCATATTCGCACTTCCAGCAAGTCTGTAACTTAGTTTATTATTACATGATTGTTTTCATAGCAGCATCTTGGCGATTTAGAGAAAGGAGAAACAACAGACTTAAAGGACTATCTCCAACAGACCTAATTCGCACATTGGAGCAGACCTAAAGGAGACATTGGAGCAGACTTATAAAGGATTATAACAAGTGGATTGGAAGGCATCTTCAAGGAGACTTTACAGCAGATTCCAAGCATTATAACCTGGTATTATCTATCCTTCATTTAATCATATCTTAGAAGGGCCTGTATCTTAATTTTAAAAAGATTATCTATAGTTTGTAATTTTTCCTTTCAAAGTCTGAAATGTTAACATGGTATCAGAGCGTTGGTGAGTAAAAGATCTACCATTCAGACTAAGGAAATCAACCTAACACTTTAAAACTAAGATATTGATTATGTCAAAAGAAATGAGACCATATATTAACATGAGGAATATCTAGATCGAGACCAAGTATCATGGATCGTGATCAATTCATACAGCCATATTAAAATCTTCAAGGTTGTGTCAATTACCATATTATCATTATGAAGTTATCCATCCATGTAATTAAGCAAGTTTATCTATCAAGCATTCATTATCACGCATCAAACCATGTTGACGTCATAGCTATGCTAAAATTTTGAGAGAAACCTACATATCAGCATTCAAGAATCAATGGGACAATCTACGGTCTTTGCTAAGATATATTAAAATTTTCTTTTATGCATAGAACTGAAGTTCTATCGAGTGAATGAGAGTCTGAATTCAGTACTTGAATTACATTTTCAATTTTATCTCTCACAACATCAAGAAAATCATAATCAACAGAAAATAAATTTCTTCAAGTATCAAGGAAATACGATCTCCAAGTAATTTCACCCATAGAGGCAAGGTGGTTAAAAATTCTTTCATACCTAAGTAGTCTTTTATATTTCCTATATCTGTCGTAAGAAGGGATAAGTGCATCTGTTACATCTTTTGATATGACTATAGCAAGTGCAAAACAAAATAGTGATGATTACAGTATCAAGATGATAGTGATTCAAATAACTAATTTTGATTATTGATGGCAATATCATCCTTGAATTTAACTTTTGGCACGTTAGCATTTGACTTCTATGAATTTCAAAGATCTTCCCAGTTTAGAAATTATCAGTTTGAAATATTTTTTTGACGAATCAGACCTTCACCTTGGATACGTTTGGAACCCTCAACCTGTCAAGGTTTACCCCTTTGTCTCTTTGCATCAGCCTTTTGATGCTTCCTGCTTTAGAGGAAAACATTATGTGAAATAAAACCATCCTACTAATCCCTGAACTATTCCTGCAAGTAAAAGGATAATTTCCAAATCATTCATTTGTCATATAGCCAAGACTAAATCTAGAAGAGAGAGAAATACCTATATTCTTGCATCTGATTATTGTCTGGCATCCAATGAAACCATATTTCACTTTCAGGTCAAACTTCAATTTTACTCACTACCTCAACATTGGCAGACAGCTTTAGAAGTAGCACATTACATTGGTAATTGAACATGATACATCTTACAATAACCATCAAAACTTATTTAGGGTTCTCATGCAAGTGATCCAAGATCTGGAGGAGATTATAAACTAAAGAATTTTGTATAGTATTTCAAGCACCAAAAGAGGTTTATGACAAAGTTATGATCCAGCAGTTTTCCTTTTACATCAATAGAGGCATTGACATAAATTGAGATTCAAAGGACATCAAGAGATTGAATTTTCAAGAAACCAAATGTTCAAAGGGTAAGTAGATTTCTCCTTGAGGGGGAGAAAATTTATGCCTGCAGAACTTGAGTTTTATGTCCTCATATTTTAAAAGGGAAGTCACATCTTCACACTTAAAATATATCGAGAGATTCACAAACTAGTTTCCTCAGTCAATCATTGTGAAGATTTACCGGAAATTGGGAAATAATTGAAATGATAAACCTTGTTACCATACCATTCTAAAGATCACAATGTGAAGTCTATATGCTCAAAATTAAGTGGGCTAATTGCTGAAATGGATAATATTTCAAGCTGCTTGTCTAAGGGATTATTCAATAAGGTTACCACTTCTCAAGAAAATTGAACAAAACAAGTCATTAAATAATTTCTATACTTTGCAGTAGCATCCAGAGTCTCATGACCTATGAATCAGGGGAAGAGACTATCGTAACAATAAAAAAAGGAAACCATCTTGAAAAGAGGAGTTTTATATATGGGCCTTCAAATTCCTAAAATGTTGTGTTTTACTTTGAATATTACTTCTTTGGAGAGAATATGTTTCTTCGCTATATTATCATAAAAATCAATTATGATGTGGTGAAAATATGTTTTTTTTGTTGTTATGCTAACCTTTTCTCTTGCAGGCATTGAAAATTAGAGCATGTCAAGCTCGTGGATAGATTCACTGGATTGAGGAAATCCACTATTGTTGCGTGGATAGATTCCCCAGATTGAGGCAATCCACTAGTGTTGCGTGGATAGATTCACCGGATTGAGGTAATCCACTATTGTTGCATGGATAGATGTGCCGAATTGAGGCAATCCATAGCGTGGATAGGTTCACCAGATTGAGGCTATCCACTATTGTTGCATGGATAGATGCACTGAATTGAGGCAATCCATAGCATGGATAGATTTGCTGGATTGAGGCAATCCACTATTGTTGCATGGATAGATGCACCGAATTGAGGCAATCCATAGCATGGATAGATTCACCAGATTGAGGCAATCCACTATTGTTGCATGGATAGATGCGCCGAATTGAGGCAATTCATAGTGTGGATAGATGTGCCATTTTTAGGCAATTCATAGCATGGATAGATTCGCCGGATTGAGGCAATCCACTATTGTTGCATGGATAGATGCACCGAATTGAGGCAATTCATAGTGTGGACAGATGCGTCGAATTGAGGAAATTCATAGCATGGATAGATTCACTGGATTGAGGCAATCCACTATTGTTGCATGGATAGATGTGCCAAATTGAGGCAATCCATAGCATGGATAGATTCTCCGAATTGAGGCAATCCACTATTATGGCATGGATAGATGCGCTGGATTGAGGCAATCCATAATAGAGCTTGGCTCCGGGCGATGACCCATTATTGATGTTCTTAAGTAAAGATCCGAGTGTTGACGCACGTGATATGATTTCATCTATATGGTTATGTTTTTTTATGTGATGTTTTATATGATGATGCTAGAATTCAATTCCGGATGTTGATCCGTGTGAAATAATAGAGCATAGCTCCGGGTAATGACCCGTTATTGATGTTCTTATGTAAAACTCCAAATGTTGATCCATATGAGATAATAGAGCATGGCTCCGGGTAATGACCGGTTATTGATATCCTTATGAGAAATTCCTGGTGTTGACACGTGTGATATGGTTATGTCTTACATGATGCTATCCAGTGATGATGCTATAATGGCTATGTTTTGATGCTACTCATGATGATGCCTTACATGATGTCTTATGTGATAATGATGCATACTATTCATTTATGGATTTACTATTGTCTAGTTTTACTTTGATAGATGATGCCATCCTTGATGACATATATGATCTTTGCTATACCATCGATTGAGAACTTACATAGTTAGGCTTACACTTTATCTTTCCCTCAAGTCCAAGGGGGAGTGTTAATATTATGGCCTTGATGAAAAGACAAATTACATTGCATATGATTATTATTATGGATCAATTGAGAAAAGGGACAACTTATATATTGAATGGTTGAAATTGTTATGGAGCCAACCTATACATTATAGGCGGCTATTTGTTATGCCAAATAATAATACATATTGAAGCCGACTTGCAAGTCGGCTACCTTGGGAAAGTCACCTCCCTTTGAAGCATACTTATATGCAATTATGAAGTGCGAATTTGGTATCATCAAAGACATAACATGACTGCCATATTCGCACTTCCAGCAAGTCTGTAACTCAGTTTATTATTTCATGATTGTTTTCATAGCAGCATCTTGGTGATTTAGAGAAAGGAGAAATAGCAGACTTAAAGGACTATCTCCAGCAGACCTAATTCGCACATTGGAGCAGACCTAAAGGAGACATTGGAGCAGACTTATAAAGGATTATAACAAGTGGATTGGAAGGCATCTTCAAGGAGACTTGACAGCAAATTCCAAGCATTATAACCTGGTATTATCTATCCTTCATTTAATCATATCTTAGAAGGGCCTGTATCTTAATTTTAAAAATATTATCTATAGTTTGTAATTTTTCCTTTCAAAGTCTGAAAAGTTAACAATTGTTTTTTGGAAAATGAATTCCTTTTTCCAATTTGCACATGTTATAATTTAAATTTAGTTATTAAATAAATTAAATACTTAATGCATCACAAATTCATGCAATTAATTATTTAATCATTTAATAAAATATACAAGCATAAATCAATTCATGACATTTTCTAATTAAGCACATGTTAATAATAAAAACCCAAATTAAATAAATTAAATATTTAATACATCCTAGAACATGCATTTAAATATTCAATCATTTAATAACACACTCAAACATAATTAATCCTAATTTCAATTTAATAATCAATTAATTCTTATTAATAAAATAATTGACTTTTGATAATTTTCCAATTAAAACATAGGAACATAATTAAATCATTAACTTCAACTATAATCCTAACATTGATAATCATATAAAATCACCTAAATAATCATGAATCAACTGAATCAAGCACAATAAGATCAATCACAATAAAATCAAGCAAACTAAAACCATGCACAGACTCAAGAACGAGATCCACGAATTCATGCCAACTAGGTGAATTTGGGTGAGATAGTCATACTAGTACTTGTCCAAACCTAGGACAAAGTAGGCTAGGGTTAGGGTTTGGGTCTGTGTATTATCTCCCCTCTTTACCATTGAGATGAATGTTTGTGGGCACGCTCACTCCTGCCAATTCAGGGAAGACGATGCCCTGTACCTGCAAACCTGTCATCAAAAGAAGAAGCATGTACATACAATAAATAGAAGACAATGATAGGGTACGGTTGGATGTGTGGCTCTCGACTATGTGAGTAACTACGTCTCTATCCTCTACCACACAAACATGTCAAACAGATATAAATACATGATAACCATACACATGCAAGTATGGGGTAAGTACATCGTAATCAATATAAAACATATAATCTATCATCATGAACCGTCATCATCTAAGCCACGCATACACATGATAAACATATAATAATAATAATCAATAACATCATTAATGAAACAATAATCGATCACATGAAAAGTGACCCAAAAGAATTCAGTCATAAAACTGAAACATAAAGCAAACTAAAAGCATCCTACGGGTGGGTACTACAATACACACACACACACACACACACACATATATATATATACATATACATATACATATACATATATTCTTCTATTTCTCATTTTCATTTGCTCTACTTCTTTTCTTTTATTTGTTATTTTGTTGGGAGGGTTTTTCCCCCCCTTCCAACTTCTATTTTCTAATGTTTTATTTTTTATCATCTTTTAATTTTTATCAGGTGTAGGTCTTGTCTCTGTGGATCTCCGTGCATTGGTCTTGTCTCCACCAACTTCCTTTCTCCCACCCCTTTTTCTTCTTCTTTTTATGGTTTGTTAGATTTGCAACTTATCTTATTATGTTCTTTTCTCTCTAGCATCCTGATGATGGATCATGTAGTATGATCTGAAACGTTGATGGAAAAATATTCTATAGAATTGAACCCAAAAACTAATACAAGCAAAAATTAGGATGTGCAAAAAAGTGTAAATCAGTAATGTGGGACCTCAATACAAAAGGAAATAATATTAAATTTTAGTAAAATAAGCTTAGAATGTTGTAATCTACTACCATAAAAGAAAAAGCAAGTGAGGCATAATGTGCAAAATGATAGAACAAGAAAAACACAATATATAGACATAACGATTGTTTTCATCCTAGATAAACACTTCAACTAGAATATTCTTGTATATAAATACTACATATTCCATGCTTGGAATGCTACTACAAAATACCTCAAAGCGTAATCATATAAAAACTCAATTAATGGATGTTCTCTTTGGTCTACTATAATATATTATATAAAGTCTGATTATTATCATCACACCTTTTGCATGTCTTTATTTTACATTGTTAATAAAATTATAAAGGTTACACATGAATTACAAGCTTGCCACTACAAATACATACATATGTTTAAGCACGGCTTCATAATTTTTCCAACAAGAAAAGTTATTCTATTATTCTAAAGAGTAATAATTAGTATTAAAAAAATTGTATTTACAAGTTTTATAATCAATAAATATGCATATACATAATTTTATTATTAATCATTAAGAAAATAGAGCTCTATAAGAATATTACAAACTTTAACCTTCTTATTTCTTATCCTTCAAGAGTCAATCATGTCCTAAATGCAAAAAAATATTCATTATAGGAAAATAGAATTTGGATGGACCCTGAAACCCTTTACAAAAATACATCTAGTCAAAAGAAAATAGACACATACTAACCACTAGACGATAGCTAATAAAAGGAAACGAAAACTTGGGAGAACAACCCCAACCAAACTATAGAGTTTTAATTAAATCTTTATTTTTTTGAATGAAATCTTTATTAGTACTATGAACCTCATTGTCAATGCTATAGAGGAGACTCATACATTTTTCTTAATTATAGAGCCTAGTAGCACAACTAGGGAGAGAACCTGAACCGACCTGTTGGACTTCCATACTTTTCTTGGATTTACTCTTAACTCTACTATAAAATGAGTTAGACACCCCTTAAGAGAGACCCTAAATAGCCTTAACTTGAGCATTCAAATATATAGGCCCTTAAGAGCTATTCTACATAGAAATACAACTTACTATTACAATTCTCAAATTATCCTATATTTTAACAAAGGAACACTCCAAAGTGTAAATGTATTTCTCTTGCACTTTCTTGTAATCCTTAATTCCCCTAGACAAATCCTAAATGGTTGCAATAATCTTATCAGCATTATGCATAGTAAGAGAAGACAATTGAATATCCCTAGTGTTCAAAGCATTAACCTCAGACACCAACCAAATTAATAGAACATATTCACTATTACTAGCATCCATAACATTCTTGCCCATATTCACTAAATCATAAATAGAGTACCTATTTTCTAGAGGAAAATATTTTCTAATATCCATAATGATATCAATATGGAAGGGTATCTCATGATACACATAAGAGGTTGCAAAATAAAGTCTCTAGAATCATCATCCTTACCAACACTCAAATTAATTCTCTTTTTTACCCACATCATCCTATTAGTTCCCATTAAGTGGTATAATTTAGAAGTTTTCCCTTTATCTTTAGTAGATAGAGAAGACTCATACACTTTACCTTTAACCTTAACATCATGACTAGGGCCATATAAATTAGAAACATACCCTTATGAGGGAACATAATATGAATCTTTTTCAATAGACACAATAATTATAGTGTAGGATGAGGAAACCCTTTTGGTATGTTTTCTCTTTCTTAAATAGAAATAGGCTTCTTCATCTAAGGGAATGTTCTTTTGGGTCTGAAGAAAAATGTCTTAGTGATAGTGAACATTTTGCATAAATTTAATCCCCTTTTCGGGAAGGTGGTTCTTCTAAATAAATAGATCATTGACATGCTCCATAATAAGGACAATAAGGCCCTCATCAATGGCTGTAACAAAATGGATTTTACCATGAACTTGAAAACTATGGAAAAGTGATGGAAAAAAGTAAAAGGGAAGAGAGCTACACTTATTGGACAATGAAAGTATTTGAGAATCATAAAGTGATAGCTAAAAAATTGAAGAAAATAGCCATCAAGAGTAACATACCACATGATAAATTTGATTAAATTTGTCAAAAGTGGTTTTATGGTGGATCTGTTATAAATTTCATGCTTTTCATTTTATCTCTCTCACCTTTCTCAAATAAAATCACTATGTCTTCATCTAAGAACTTTGTGTCCCTGAATAATTTTATGTATTCCACCAAAGTATTAGATACTTTTTCCACAGGATCCTCAGAAGCCTCAATCTCAAGCCCATATAACTTTAGAATGATCTCATACCACCCTTCAACAAATGCAAAGGTAACTTATGGGTCAAATCTCATGTAATTTTTCAAATTATGATGCAAGGCCACCGGCCAAAAGCTCACTCCAACCCTCATGCCTCACCTACCATTCCTAATAATAAATGAGTTCCACCTAGTTTGTATCACTACACATATCATGGAGAGAAATAATGAGTGACAACATGACAAAAACAATAATCTAAATACAAAATTTGAAACCCATAAAGAGGTTGTCGTCATTGTACATGCCATTATGAACAAACGATAGAGAAACGTACTACCTTGCATGAATTTGAAATGTAACTCCATCAATTCCCAAATCATCTTTTATCTAGTAGTATTTGCAATCAATTTTGAATTAACATCCCATCAAATCATATTGACTTGAATCACCCTTAGGTTAACAAACCTATCACCCACAACATTTCCCTCACAAAATACATGATATAAATTTAATTATAGAAATTGATCATACTAATCATAGGACATAATAACCCAGCCAAAATAATCCTTGATATAATAACCCGACCGCAATAACCTGAGGACAAAACAACCTAGAGTCATAATAACCCAATCCAAAATACACTACAGTCAAAATAACCCATGGACAAACTAACCCCATAAGATTATTGGAGCATGATTTTGTAATGTACTACTAATCACATCACCAGATTCTATTTATATTTTAGTATAGCACCGACTTGAACAATTATTTGTAAAATATTCTACACAACCCCAGATCATTTTATTGACACCTTCTCAATGAAGCAAAAATGTGTAACGATTTAAAATGAGTAATTTCTTATTTTTTTGACTTGTTAAAAATTGAAGAGGTGTTGTATATATTAAAAATTATGAAGAACTTCTTGATTCCCTACAATTATATTTATTTTTGTATACTTTTATAGAATCCCCTTGAAAAATTTAATATAATCTTCAAAAAAATATATTAAAAAATATTATTTTTTATGAATTTTGATTTCTCTTTTTCTTATCACTCTACACACTCTTAGTTCTTGTCCCCTTCTTCCTTCCTTTACTTCTCTTAATTGTAACACTTTATATATCCTCTTAATGCCTCTTCATAATGCCTTTTGACTCTTATCTTTTCATAATAACTCTTATTTAGCTTATTCCCATGAATTTGCCTTTATTTCTATAATTATTTACCATTTTATAAGTTATTTAAGCATATTAAAGATGTTTTAAGGCTATTTTAGGGGTATATAATAGATATATGATCTGAAAATAACCTAAATATCCTCTATGGTGCCTCACAGTCCCTTTTTTAGCATACTAACTTGATATAAAATGACCATGGGTTATTTTGTCCATGGGTTATTTTGACCATGGGTTATTTTGACCATGGGTTATTTTGACCCTAGGTTATTGTGACCTTGGGTTATTGTGTCCTTGGGTTATTATGGCAAGGTTATTGTGTCCAGGATTATTTTGGCTGGGTTATTATGTCTGATTACTGATCATACTAATACTATCAATAATTAAAGTCTTAATAGTCCAACTCAAGATCTAAGTCCCCCTTGGGAAATTTAAAATGTTTAATGAATCACATACAAGCCAAAATTTAGTGAAACCCTTAATTTCTAGGGCTAGTGTAGGTTTTACAAACCTTGTCATATTTTTTTTTTGGATCCAAAAGGAAGGGCTACTACAAAGACAAACCTACCATTATGGTCATAAGCCACTCCTTCATAACTTGCAATACCATGATTCCTATTTTATGTCCCATCAATATGTATCAACTACAAAGTTTGTTTCCTACACCTTCCATAATATAAATATTTACTTACATATCTAAAATATAACACAATAACTTCATATGTATATATGCCTGAAAAATTTAAAAAATAGTTTGTTTTAATTAAGTCATGCATATATGAGGTAGTAAGGATAAAATTTACAATATAAGCTTGAACAATTTCATATTCAAGTAGAAAAAAATATTCAATATCTTGGTACAAATTTTGAGCTATTTTCTTAACAATGTATGTGTAGGAAAAAAAATCATAACAGTTATCCCCTATTAGTAGGGATGTTGGTGCTAAGACTATTAATGTAAAAAAATAAGAAAAAAATATACACAACCTCAACAAGATTAGTTCAAAATAAACTTTAAGGGGTGAGAATAGGAATCAAAATGAAGATTGGTAAGCTTGAGATTAAGGGTTACTGATTGTCAATGCTTACCGCTATCTAATTTGGTCAATTACATAATAGGAAGTTGGAGGCTATAGTGAGATTAGTATGGTAACTATTAAACTATTTCAAAAAACAAAATATTAAATGTGTATGGAGAGTATATTTGTCATTTCCCAATTGAGGCTGCTAATATAGGAAATTAATTTAAATTTACGAAATTGCTAGAGGGGTTGTCTTAATTGTAAATAACAATGAAAAAGATCTCCCAAGGGAATCCTCTAGATGATGATACAATGGATGGTACAATAATAATTAAAAGTTAAATTTTAACTACATTACAAAGATCTCGAGAGGATTAAGTGAATCTATCAAGGACATACAAGTAGTTAATACATTGGTTAGATTTATTCCAATAATATGCATTAGGTGTATCTGTTGGTGTAATTAATTATTCCTAATTACACTTTACTTAATCTTACTTAGGTTAATGCATTGCATAGTAAGTTGTGATTGAGACACCTAGGAGTGTGCACATCTATTAAGCACATGGTGTAGGAGAAATTCCACTTTAGGTGTGATAGTTGTCATCACATACCTCATTGTGTGTGAGATCCACCTTTCATGCTCTTATCACATTATCATCCTAATCCAATGCATATACTTTATTGCATATTGGAGGATGATCCACATTTGGTGGAAATGTGATTACACCTAGCATAGGTGATAGCTTATCAGCTCCTTATCATTGTCTCTTATTGCCTTTCCTATATAAGGAGGCCTTTATGTAATCATTTATCAAATTAAGCAATCATCAATTCATTGGATCTATTCAATCCATCCTTGCATTCATATTTTCTCTCTTGTGCTTTTCTTGAACCTCTTGATGTTGGTTCAATATTTGTTATTTGCAAATTCTTACATGGTATCAAAGCCATTTGAGTGTTTAGATTAGCCGATGTGAAGAGATCTTGATGCAAGCTTTGAAGGTCCAAATCTTAGATCTGGTAACCATCATGTGATAGAGGTGTCTTGGAGCATATCTGACCTCACCATTGCGTCCAAGAGACTGTTTCGGTTAAAATTGACTATAAACTCACCTATATTCGGTGAAAGTCAAATCCGAGGCAAAAAAAATTTGCAAATCGAACCATTGGCCCAATCTGCACACCTGAGAATATTCCTTTCCGGCTAGAGAATATTCTATTTGAAGGGCACTAGCATCATCACCATTATGCAAGCAGTGTACAGCCCGAGGGTGAGTGCAAGTCCAAAATAAGCTACTTGCTTTGTATTACACTGGTGGATTTGCATATAAAAAGGGCTCAAAAGCCCACCATGCATTGCATGTGGGACTAATGTCCCAAGCAGCTTCCCCACACCGCTGCAGACTGCTACCCTCCCTCTACCACCGAAGTGGCCAGATCTAGTGCACTTCCTCCGCCGGAAGAGTCTACCATAGCCCATAAATAATGATCCCACGTAGATGCGGTGTGGACGCCACCTCAGTGGCATGGATGCCATGCGGGCCCTACAATCTAAGGCAAGCCACCCGATCGCCATGTCGGACACCTAGCACACAGCAAGCTGCCACCTCATATAGACACATCACCTCCCTACCTGGTCAACACCATGTCACCCTACCATACCATCTGTATAGTATAGACACGCCAGCTCATCACCACGTCAACCGGGGCTGAAATTTTTTGATGATGTCATCAGTTTTAATGTCCTAAAATTGATGGCCATCTAGCCGTCACCACATCCTAAAATTGGGTTTTTTTGATAGCTGTATGACCGTCAAATTTAACCCTGTATATCACTGACATCAGCAAGGTTTGAAATTTTGCAGCCTTCACCATTGGAGTTTTTATTTTGACAGTCTGACTTCAGAGGGCCATAACTTGCTCAATTTTGCTCCTTTTTTTGAGAAATTTTGTTTGAAATTGGGTAGAATGCCCTGAATTTTCTAGTGGTGGTATTGATTTTTCATTTTGGTGGCTAGATTTATAATAATTTCAGATTTTGTTGACTATTCCTGTCTATTCTTGATTTCTGCAACTTCTAGGGCTTCGTTTGGGCACATACGGTAACATTTTGAGGTGAATTTTTTTTTTGAAGTGCATGATTTTTCATCTACCTTCCAGATCTACAATCAGATTTGAGTGATTTTGTGTAGACATATGACTTTTAGAAATAGGTCATTTTGGGGCTATAATTGCACTTGGTTAGTCCTTGGATTTTAGTTTTCTGATTTGCATCAGGCATTTGAAGGAGTTATCAGTAGTTATCAGTCATTATTTTGTGTTAATATGGATAATTCAAAGGTTAAAATCCTCACATCATATAACTACCATGAATGGAAAGTATCTTTAAGTGATCATTTATTGAGTCTTGGATTGCTTAGAATGACTCTTGGGCAGGATCAAGAACCTCAAATAGGTGTTGTAGAAAGGAGAAAATGGTTTGATAGAAGGGATAAAGCACTTGGCTCTCTTAGATCATCCATCTCTCGTGACTTGCACTTTCATATTGCTTCTTGCACACATCCTCATGATGCTTGGATCACATTGGAAGGACTCTTTGGTAAACCTGATAGGATGAGAAAATTCAGATTAGAGAATGATCGCATAGGTCTTAATCCTAGGGATTTTGACAATATTCAAGATTTTTTCTCTGAGTTCAATACTATTAGATTGGAGCTTTCTTCATGTAGCATTGTTAAAGGGGATGAACAATTGATCTTTTCTATTCTTTCCAAGCTTGGTCCTGATTATTCTATCTTTGTTTCTACATTCCATGCTACTATGGATGCTCTTGGTAGTGCATACAAATTTCCCTCTCTTGATGAATTTGCAGTGCAGCTCATAAGGGAACAAGCAAAGTTGGCACACATGGGTCAGTTGAAGCCTTCCACACATCAAGCATTGATTGCAAGTGATTCTACTTCTAAGGCTTCTAATGGAAAAGGAAAGAAACACAATAAGGATCCTAAGCCTCATGACAAAGGTAATGAATCTTCTTCACCAAAAAGTATTGAATCCAAGTCCTCTTCAAGAGAGGAATCATCTAGAAGAAAGAGAGATAAATGTGCATATTGTCAAAAGTTAGGACATGATGAGCATAAGTGTTTTTGAAACAAGATTGATGAGCTAACTCACATTATTCAGAAACATAACATTAAGTTGCCCTCATCAGTGTCTGCTCCTTCTTCTACATCTCCATCATCATCCAAAGATAAAGGTAAAGGACAAGCACTCATGGCTTCCACACATCCTGAGCAAGGTAAATGGCTTCTTGATTCAAGTGCATCTCATCATATGGCATCTTCTATGGATATGTTTTCTTCTATTGAGCCTTGTAATTCTCCTAATATTTTGATGCGTAACAACACATACATGAAAGTTTGTGGGAAAGGTTCTATTCCTATGGGAGAAGGGACATTCAATGATGTTCTTTGTGTACCATCCTTGACCACTAATCTTCTTTCTATTTACCAAATCACACATGGGGCACAAGGTAAAATTATTGAGTTCACTCCTGATTATGTCTACATTAGGGACATGGAGACTAGAGATGTCACAGCTATGGGAGTTGTTGATCATACATCTCACTTGTATTATTTTTCTACTTTTGTTGATAATGATGATGATATTCATGATGTACCCATCCCTTTGCCAAGGGATAATTATGAGGAAAATTTTGGGCACTTGAATCATTTTTTTGTTCAGACAAGTGTTGATCTTCCCACTCCTCAACCTCCTACTTCTTTAGACATGGGCTCTACAATTTAGTAGGATGATCATAGTGTTTCAGATCTTGCAGAATGTGATGACTACTTGGATGCATCTTCACCATTTGTTGATCTCATGATGCAGATTTGGAAGACATACATGAGGGGGTTTCTCTTTCCCTTTATGACAGTTTCATCATAGATGGGGATACTTCTTCACCTTCTTTGGAGATTGGTGTACTTGATTCTTCTCCTTCTTCACTTGATTTGTCACATGAAGTGATAGATTCTTTGAGCATGGAGATTCCTAATTAGTCTTCAAAGATTCATACATGGAGACCGTCATCTTCTTCCTCATTCCATTTGCACATGGATTGGCTTCTTCATCATTTGATGTATCTATTTCTTCCTAAGGGGAGACATGTTTCTTGTAAGCATTGGCTTATCTATTGTTTGCAGGTACTCTTCATCAACATGGGAGCTTCTACATTATGGGGGGGATATCATGTCTCCAACTATCCTTTTTATGGGGGGATACTTATTTGTATATACATGATGTATGTAATTCTTGGAAGGTCTTGAGTACTCCATCCATCCATGCATCTTGTTTTCTTCTCTCTTTTTGGGGGAGGGTTTTTCCCATGAGGTTTTCCCTCTTTCTCCACTTTATGAGAGTTATGCATTTCATGTATTGCATTTTGTACATGGGTACCTAACATGCCCTAGTAGCCGGGACCCATCTTGCATTGTAAGTTTAAGTGCATTCCCCTAAGTTGCACTTAAGGGGGGGTGTTGGTGTAATTAATTATTCCTAATTACACTTTACTTAATCTTACTTAGGTTAATGCATTGCATATTAAGTTGTGATTGAGACACCTAGGAGTGTGCACATCTATTAAGCACATGGTGTAGGAGAAATTCCACTTTAGGTGTGATAGTTGTCATCACATACCTCGTTGTGTGTGAGATCCACCTTTTGTGATCTTATCACATTATCATCCTAATCCAATGCACATACTTTATTGCATATTCGAGGATGATCCACATTTGGTGGACATGTGATTACACCTAGCATAGGTGATAGCTTATCAGCTCCTTATCATTTTCTCTTATTGCCTTTCCTATATAAGGAGGCCTTTATGTAATCATTTATCAAATTGAGCAATCATCAATTCATTGGATCTATTCAATCCATCCTTGCAATCATATTTTCTCTCTTGTGCTTTTCTTCAACCTCTTGATCTTGGTTCAATATTTTCTATTTGCAAATTCTTACAGTATCAAGAGGATATATTTTATTCTCTTGTATTGCATCACTTCTAATTCCCACAAGTTTCATAAATGATAAATAGTATAGAATTATTTTATATCCCTAAGTGAAGGTGATGAGGTGTACAAGGGAGACTAGATCTAGGGATGAACGTGTCAGTAAAGTATAATTTTCATTAAATAACACGCACTAAGAAACAACTTAAGCTTTGAAAAATTTAGTCAACTTTGAATATTTAATACAAGTTTAGCATAGTAATTAGCTTTTGGTGTGTTATATTTAAGTGATTCAATAAAGGACCTGTTATATTTATGATTGTAACTTTCTCTCACAATTTTCAACTTAATGAAACTTTTCAAGGTGGAATTTCATTGTTTCGATGATGGATACATCTATGCACCTCTCCAACATGTAACAAAAAATTTCCTTCCTAGGATAGATTAAGGACAAGAGGCTATGAAGCATTTTGAAAGAAAATGAAGAGATCTTACTGCATGCCACCAAGGGTGTCCTAGGAAAGTCATTTATGAAAATAGACCATTCCGATCAAGTCAAAACAAGCATCTCCTTAATATTATTACAAGTGCTAGTAGATATGGATCAACTATTAGATATTATGAAGAACCTATCTAAATAATTCTTGAGGAAATAATTTCTATGGTATCTTAATGATGTATTGGACATGGTAGGAAAAGATGGTTGCATACAATTTATCCAAGGATTTTATATTAGCTATATCTATAGAAAGTCAATTGAGAAATATGCACTCATCTTCACATATGTGCACTCAACTCTTTGAAAAAATGTGTCGTATGTGAGTATGTGTGGACTTTTCTTGAAGAGATATCTATAAATTGTACTATTAAATCAGCTTGAGGGGTTATAAAATCTTGTGAAGAATAAAAAATTAAGTGAAATAAGTGACAATGATACCTAGTGGTAGAAATGGTGGTTTTTGGTAGTTACCAAATTTCTTTTGTGAAAATTTGATATCATAGGCTTGATGCAAATTATGCCTATAAACTTTATAGCTACTCTTGGTGTTATAATCAATTGCTAGGTATCTTTTGGCTCCTTAAGTCATAGGTGTGATTGTTTTTGTCCAAGGGTATTGTTTTAGGTGTATTGGTTGGTTGGTTATGGGTGATATGCATTATAAATTATGTATATTTTTTATACTACAATACAAAAGGAGAAAGCCCTAAGTGTAAAATTTACCTATAAAAATACATTAATGATGCTCAACTATAAAGCTAGCCATGTTTAACGAAATATTCCTTCAATTAAAAATTAATACTAATGATTTTATTGGTTTTTGAAACATTAATTAATTTCTTTTATAAATTATTTTTCTAGTTATACTTTTGAAACAATAGCAATTACTGTCTTTTAAGGATTCTTACAAAACTAGATCAATCCACAACCAAACATTAAATAATTGTTAATAATAATTGATCATTTTAATTGTATATTTAATACTACTTATATTTTACCAGATTAATTGATTATTGTCTTTTGCATAATTTAGAATAAAATACAAAATGCATACAAACTAGTAGAAAGCAATGAGATAAAGAAACCATTACAAAATGTAATAGTAAATGATACGAGTTTAATCTTAAAAATATAAATATTTTGACTTTCTTTTTAGCCATTTATTTATATACTATATAGATCTAGATAATTTTTAGACAATAAATTTGGACTTTGTAAAACCAAAGGAATTTGAGGTATTAAAATACTTGTAAGAGATTATATTTTGAAAAGCTCTTTCTATATAGTGCAAAATGAAAAGACAAAGTTTAGTAGAAAAATTAAAATGTAGAATAGGCATTATTGCATTTTCTATAAATAAATGTTCACATAGATTTGCATTCCCTTAAACAAAAGTGTAATAAAAAAATTTCACCAAAATAAGTGAATCTTATTTCAAACATCATGGTAAACAACTATAGAACATAACCAATAAAACATATTGATTCCTTTAACAATAAATTATAGAGCTAATTAAAATTTGATATGACAATTTAACAACTTTTATCTTTTCTAAATGAATAAATTAGGGCAAAATCAAAGAGGGAAAAATGACTAATGTACTAATATCAAAATGTTTCTTTTTGGAAAATCTCTTCTAATGAACTCAATTATTTTCTTCTATTTCTTTTAATCAAACATATAAGCATCACTTTTTATGTACAAAATTTACGTACCCTATATTATTAAACAAAATAAATCCTATATAAAAATTCAAAATAAAAGAACAAATTTAACAAAAATATTTGTAAACATCCTATTTTACTATAGTATATTTTATTTTAAACTAAATTATATTTTATTCACTATTAGAATTGTGACACACCACTTAAAAAGTAAAATAAAATATATATCATACACAAAACCTATCCAATACATTCTAATTTTGGTACAACACTTAAAACATAACATAATTTTTTTAGATTACACAATCCACTATCATTAAAATTTATACATCTAATGTCAATGATGTAGGAAAAGAGAAAGCCTAATGCTATACCTAAATCTAATAACAAGACCTAGAATAGCACACACTAAGATTTTGTAGTTTACAAGCGAGTCCTTGTATTTAAAAGACCAACAATGTGGTTAGTCGGTAAAATAATTTTTTTTTGAATAGTTACCAGACATAGCAAACATATCAATATAGAGGAAGGTGAGGTTTAATAATGGCCTCCAATGGAATTAATTTGTATGGCCTGATTCCAAACCTCTCTGTCATGTCAATTACAACACTCTCTAGAGAAAACCATTTGGAGCTCTGAAGCAGCCACCCCAATGTATAGCTGACCACAATCAATCCAAAAGAAAGGCCCGAGCACATTCTTCTTTCTGAACCAAACATAATCAACTCAAAATCTTGACCTTTCTCATCAATCTATTTGACGCCATTGATAAAATGTTCAGGAGGTACCAAAAGAGGTGTCAATGGATAAAGCCTGAAAGTTTCTTTCACAATTGCCTACGAATATTTATAATTTTGCACATCTGGCTCCTCTATGAATCACTTCCGTCCAAAATGCATATCAATCTCTTGTTGGGATTTTCCCAAAATATCCACCTATTGTATCAGAGATGACATGGCCTGATCATTGTTTGATCCTTCTTTGGAGTATTGATAGTCTAGAAATCCTGATACTTTTTTTGATCCCTTAAGGACACACACATCCTTATGCTTGGTCCATCTTTTGATTCTTCTTTTTGGGACATGGATTTCCCTTGATGTTGAATCCTTTCGATGAAATGACTAGCATGTCAAACATACTTTCTAGACCATTCAATTCATCTTCGATGGGTTGACTATCATGCCACACATAATTTCTAGACCATTCAATGCCTTCTCTTGTTGCAACACACCTTTTTTGTTTTTCTTTTTGTAGTTTACAATAAGGGACACAAACCTTATTGGGTGAGTTGGCTACACTTACTTGTTACTGACATCTCTCTTATTTTGGCTCTTCATATGATGAAGGCTCAAGTCCATTCGGGGCTTGATAATTTATTTGTCTACTTATTTGCGATAAGATTAACTCTTTCTCTTTGATCTACTTTACCATACTTTGAGGCAACTCATACTCCCACTAAAGTTGGGGCTAAATGTGTTGTCTTAAAATGGATGTAATTTTTATTTAAGATATTGTATCTTCCAGCCCTTTAACAAATTTATGGACCATGGATGGATTCATACATGACCCCCTTCTTCTCATGTTCTGTCCTATTTTTACTCTTTTCAACTATGCAGTCTCTGAGACCCCAAGGTTAGCTCCTTGTCGGCCAATCACATAATAGTTTGACCTAGTCGATCTATTCTCAAATAGGTTGACCTAGTTGACTTGTTCTAGAATATGTTGACCAAGTTGACCTATTCCTTGGGGATTTTAAATCCCAGGGTTAGTATTGTCTTAGAGGATAAAATTGCCAAATAGGGTGCCCCCATCGGCTTTCTTTGTTTTCCCTCCTAGAGATTCGTATAAAAGGAAGCCTATGCATCTCATTTAGGGAGGTAATTTTCACGATAGAAATGGCACATGAAAGCTAAAGCATTCAAGCATGAATATTTTCATCAAGTATTCAAAGCATTCGTTCATAGATTCAAGGACTCTTTGCAAGCATTTCCTCTTCAAGATCTAGCAATATGTTGGCCATCAAAGGAGGAGATTTACATTGAGGCATTCATCATCTTCTTCATTGGTTCACATTTACATCCATGGCTCCATGATGTGGTCTAGGTAGATCTATTAAATTTGTCGATATTTCCTACATCTGTTATTCCAAATTCAACACCTACAACATACAAGCCCTATAAAATCCTTATTGACAAGGGTTTCTACAAGAAAGGTGAATAATTGTATTTTTGTTGTTTCCTTTAAATATTTACATTATAATTTCAAGGTTGATTCCTTAATCTAGGGCTTGATGAAGGCAATCCCTCATCCATCCAAACCGAAAAACAAGCATTGTTGTGTGCAGGAACATGATATCAGAATTACAACCACAAATCTAGAGACTACTTGCTAAGACATTTATGAAGAAGTTGGGACAAATTTTCTAAAGTACCCAAGAACATGATGATCTAGTCGAAATGTTCCTCTAGGTATAGGAAAAATAACATTTTCTTGGCTTTCTATTGTGATCACAAATCTGCAATTTGAAGTTCTGTCAATGGTTCAGATCCATAGATTTTGGAGCAAAAAGGCACATTCCTCTACACATTTCAAGGTGACTACTTTAACATTCATTTCATTTCTTAATATAGACCTATTTTCACATCTTAACTGGGGTAATTGCTTACATTTAGCATCTACATGTATCTTATTTTCCTCATTAAATCAATTGGTTCAATTACACATTTACTTTTACACATCTTTAATCAAATCCTTCATTCTATGAAAGAGGAATTTCTTACGTACTTCCTTAATGTAATTTAGATTTAGCATTTATATCCCTTTATCTCCTTGGGTTTTTCTAGTCTAACTTAAGTTATATTGAGAGTTATGTTTGGAAGCCCCTCTTTCGATCTTGTATTTTGAATGTTAGTGTGGAAGTAGCTAGTCAATGAACTCATCTCACATAGTTTATATTGTTAAATTTATTAGCACCAATTTTTCCCCTAAACAAGAAGAAATGAGGAAACCTCAAGACCCTCCAAGGACTACTTCCTTGACCCCTAACATTAGTCACAAGTAAAGATAGCAAGGTGATGCTAAAGGTTTGGTGAATATATCTGAAACCTACTGCTCTATAGGAAAATACTCCAAAGATAATGCACCATATTGAATGAGCCACCAAATGAAGTGGATGTGGATTTCAATGTGTTTAAAGTGTTTGTGTTCTATAGGGTTTCTATAAATATGTATGGAACTCTGATTGTCACACCAAAGAGTAGTAGGATGAGTAACAAGAAATCCAAATTGAGCCATCAACTATTGAAGACAAATAAACTCTTGACTAGTCAAGACAGGTCCTCGATACTCAAATTCAATGGATGATTAACGCAATAGAAGTTTACTATTTGTAAGACCAAGCAACTAGACGAAAACCAACGTATAAGAAAAATCCACTAGTAGACTTTGGGTCATCAAAATCACCAACCCAATCTGATTCAATGAAGCCCACAATCTCAGTAGAACCTAACGTGTAGTGAATGAAAACTTGTATAGTGCGTTGAATCTACCACAGAATGTGCTTAGCTCCTTGAAAATAGATCTCATGAGGATCTTGAGAGAATCAAGAGACAAGGCTAACTGCAAATGAAACATCAAAATGGCTGTGTCCGATACAAAAGGCTTCCAACTAACTACCTATACAAGGTAGCATCCACTATTCAAGTAGTGCAGCTAGTAGACAATACGAAACTTGAATGAAAAGAAGCAGGGATTGGTTTACAATCAACCATTCCAATTTTTTAGAAAATCAAGAGCATAATTTTTTTTGGAAATACCCACAAAAGATTGATTTATTTGAAGACCAAGGAAATAATGTAACAAACCAAGCTCAGTCATATGAAATCACTTCATCAAGGATTTTTTAGTTTTATCAATCATGGCATGACTATTCCCTATGATTATTAAGTCATCCACATAAAGAAAAAGAATAATAATATCTCCCCATGTTGGTTTTTTTTATTGAGTGGTAACATTTTGACATTCATTGATAATAAAAAGAGGAATTACATCAGAATGCCAATTGTAAAAAGTTGGCCAAAGCATTACAAACTTATATCATCCCTACCCCACAAACACATATAGACATTAAACATAAAAAGGGAATTGACACACTACCAAAAAACTATAGCATCCCAACACACAAAAGAACACAAAAACAACTTATACATTCCCAAGGAATGGCACTGTCTTCCTCTGCCAGCCATCTGTGCTTAGTGTTTAAACCACTGTGCCGCCTCCTCGCTCATGAAAATGGGAATGACCTAGACGTCATTTCCCTACCTTTCCTCCTTGATATCACACCCTTCAAACCATCACGAAGAATATGTTGTGTGTGGTGCCAAAAAAAATTACAAGATTTGTCACGTGTGAGGGAGTGACATATCATGAGTGCCATCAGGAGTAATGGTTCATAAGTACTCCTTCTGATGTAGGAGCATCTTGGGTCCTTGGCAATCCTGTGTCACCAAAAATATGTTTGAAGTCTTTTGTGTTGCTCGGTTTCTTCTTTGACTGAGTTGGTCGGTTTCCCTTTGGTTACTGAGTGTGGTCGATCATCTCCTGGGCAGTCGATTGTTTCACTAGCGCTCAGCGTTGCTGGTCTATTGCTCAGTCATCCTTGTTTTCCGCGTAGTTTATTTTGAGTTCTTGTTGGGCTGACTTGTGCATTTATTATGGGTCACAGATTTAATGCTAGAATCTTTCATTGGGAGGCATGTGGTCCTAGATCTGACCGTTCCTTCCATTGATTATGGATCTAAAGGTCGACTTAGTTTGGTAGACTCTTGTATAAATGTAGTTATTGGTTTAGAGTTTAGGAAGTAGTTTTTGGGAGTTAGAAGATAGTAGACATTAGAATTGAGATTGTAACATTTCCTCACATGCTGGAGGACTTTTGAGTTTCATTGTAATATCATACCATAATTGGGAAGGCCTTACATCTCGGCATGTATGATTTATTTGATCATAATATATGAATGATCTTACATTCTCTCTCTCACTATTGTGTTTGTTAGCTTTCACATTGTGTTGAGCAGGGTTGGATCATTAGGGTGTGCCATTCCTTGGCCCCTCTTGCTCCCTACCTTGCGTCAAGTGGTATCAGAGCAAGGTGAGATCTTGATCTAGGTCTGGAGATCTAGGTTTGTTGGTTCCTCTTGAAGCCCTAGTTGATTGTTGTGGGGTAGCAGATTGCGATCTGACCTACAATTGCAGAGGGTTGTCAGGATGGTTCATGGGAGGTGAGATGCATATCCAAGATTGGTAGATATGCTAAGACAGATTGTTGCTAGATTGGAAGAGGTGGAGATAGCCCAAAGAAGAGGCAAACATCTTGAAGATGTTAGTGATGATGAAGTTGAAGAAGAATAGGTGAATGCAAAACATGCACCTATTATGGATGAAGGTGAAGAAACATTTTTGAAGGCTTTGACAAGTTTGAAGTCTACACCACATTTCAATCCTCTTGAATATGGTGGAAAATTGGATTCTGATGAATTGGTGGACTAGATCACCGAGATGGAAAAGTATTTTGAATATGAGAACATTCCTGAAGATAAGAATGTGAAGATTGCAAGCACTAAGTTGAAGAGTCATGCATCCCTATGATGGGAACATCTGCAATTGGATAGAAAAAGAAAGGGAAAAGACAAAAACAAGGTATGGAATAAGATGGTAAATAAATTGAAAGGAAAATTCTTACCCTGCGATTATCAGATTAACCTAGCTCGGGGAATGCAAAGCTTGAAACAGAAAGATAGCTTGGTAAAAGAGTATACTAAGGAATTCTATAGATTGGATATCAGATCTGGACATGATGAAGATCATGTGAAAAGAATTGGTAGATACTTGAATGGTTTGAGGGTTTCCATCCAAGAAGAAATCAGCTTGGTTAAGTTGGAAAGCATTGAAGAGGCTTATCAATTTTCTTTGAAAGTTGAGTAGAAATTGAACAAGAGACATGAGCAAAGATAGAGAGGTTGAGATGGTAGATTCCCTAGAGGAAGAGGTAGATCTAATGGTGAAACTGGTAGATTTGAACCTGAAAAGACAGATTCGGACAAAGGAAAGACCAAGTGGAAAGGTGAAAGTTCATCTAGAGGTAGAGGCAGTAACTACTAAGGTGGTTATAGCAGAGGAAGTTTCTAAGGAACTTTTTATAACTGTGTAGAATAAGGACATAGATCATTTGAATGTACACAAGTAACTAAGAAGACTAGTAGTAGTAGAAATGATGTGGTGCAAGAAGATCCATTGAATGAAGCTGAGAAGGAAAGTAACTTGATGGTAAGGAGAGCACTATGGAATGAAAGAAAAAAGGAAGATCCACTAAGAAAAAGTTTTTCCAAGACCAAATGTAGAGTTTCTGATAAAGTTTGGAAGGTAATCATTGACAGTGGTAGCTCAGAGAATCTGGCATCTGAAGAGATGGTTACTAAACTACAATTGGAAAGACTAGAACATCTGAAACCTTATCAAATTTAATGGATCAAAGATGAGCATACACTCCTAGTAAGTGAACAATGTTATGTGAATTTGAAGATTAGAAAATACTATGATAAGGTGTTGTGTGATATCATGCCTATGGATTGTTGTCATATTTTGCTGGGTAAACCTTGGCAATATGTTAGACATGCTATATATGATGGGAGATTGCATAAGTATACTATTGTGGCTGATGGAAAGACACAAATCTTGTTACCATTGATGGAAGAACCTGTTAGTAATGTTTGCACATCTGTGAAAGTTTTCTTGATGGAATGAAGTTTTTGAAAGATTTAAAAATGAATGATGTATGTTTTTCTGTAATTCCTAATAAGCCAAGTAGGAAAATAGAAGATAGTGTCCTTGAGGAGATTGACAAGTTACTCACCAAGTATAGTGAAATCATTTCTGATAATGTATGTGATGATTTTCCACTAAAAATAATTATTGATCATTGTATGGAACTAATCCCTAGAGCTAGTTTATTGAATAAGGCACCTCATCAATTAACACCTACCAAGAATCAAGAATTGAACTGACAGATTCAAGAGTTGTTGGAGAAAGGTTTGATTAGATAAAGTTTGAGTCCTTGTGTAGTACCTGTTGTATTAGCACCAAAGAATAATGGGGAATGGAGAATGTGCACTAATTCCAGAGCAATCAACAAGATAACCGTGAAGTATAGGTTTCCTATACCAAGAATGGATGACATAATGGACAGTATTACTGGGGCAAAGTATTTCACCAACATTGGTCTGAAAAGTGGGTATCATCATATCAGAATTAGAGAAGGTGATGAATGGAAGACTGGTTTCAAGACAAAAGAAAGTTTGTATGAGTTGTTGGTTATTCCTTTTGGTTTAACTAATGCACCAAGTACTTTTATGAGGTTGATGAATGAAGTTTTGAAGAAATTCTTGGGTAAGTTTGTGATTGTATATCTTGATGACATTTTGATATTTAGTAAGACCAAAGAAGAACATTTGTCGCATGTTAGACAAGTTTTGTAGGGATTGAAAGAGGAAATGTTGTTGATAAATCTAAAAAGTGTTCATTTATGAAAGGAGAAATTGTGTATTTGGGATTTGTTATTTCTACTGATGGATTGAAGATGGATCCTGAAAAGGTTGAAGCTATTCTAAATTGGCCTACACCTAAAAATGCTAGTGAGGTAAGATCATTTCATGGACTGGCAAGTTTTTACAGGAAGTTCATTAGAAATTTTAGTGCAATTTGTAATGCTATGACTGAGACTATGAGAGGAGACAAAAGAGTATTCAAGTCGACACATGGAGTTAATAAAAGTTTTTAGACTCTAAAGCAGAAAGTTGCTGAATTACCTATTTTGGAATTACCTGATTTTAGTCATTTATTTCAAGTAGAATGTGATGCAAGTGGAAGTGCAATTGGAGATATGTTGAGTCAAGAAGGTAAACCTGTTGCTTTCTTTAGTGAAAAGTTGAATGATGCTTGAAGAAAATATTCTTTGTATGATCAAGAGTTCTATGCTATTGTTCAAGCACTGAAGAAATGGAGACATTATTTGATATCGAGTGAATTTATGTTGTATACTGATCATAAGGATTTACAGTATTTGGGTAGTCAGAATAAGTTGAATTAGAGACATATGAAATGGGTTGAGTATCTACAGAGTTATACATTTTTGATAAAACATAAGAGGGGAGTCACTAACCGAGTTGTTGATGCATAGAGTAGAAGAAGATCTTTGATGACTGAGATGAAAATTCAAGTTCTTGGTTTTGATGAGATGAAGGATTCTTATGAGGATGATCCTGATTTTTCTGAGCCATGGAGAAAGTGCAGAGCACCTATACAAGATCAACATAATTCTAAATGGGATGAATATTTTGTTCAGGAAGGTATGTTGTTCAAAGGTATTCAGTTGTGTATACCAAGAGGAGTAATGAGGACTAATTTGATAAAAGAGAAACATAGTAGTGGTTTGGCTAGACATTTTGGCATTGACAAAACATGGAATTTGTTGAAGGAAAATTACTTTTGGCCATAGTTGTATAAAGATGTTCAGAAAATTGTGAAAAGTTGTGAAATTTGTCAAGTTGCAAGAGGATTAAGTTAGAATACTGGTTTGTATCTACCAATTGTTGTACCTAAGAAACCTTGGATTGACATCAATATGGATTTTGTCCTTGGCTTACCAAAGACAGTAAGAGGTAATGATTCTATATTTGTTGTTGTGGATAGATTTTCTAATATGACACATTTTATACCATGTAGAAAGACATCAGATGTAGTACATGTAGTAAATCTTTTCTTCAAAGAAATTGTGAGATTGCATGGGTTATCGAAGTATTATCTCTGACCGAGACAGTAAATTTGTTGGATACTTTTAGAAGACCCTTTGAAAAAAC
The DNA here is from genome assembly GCA_027943335.1 of Chamaecyparis obtusa. Taxonomy (NCBI): domain Eukaryota; kingdom Viridiplantae; phylum Streptophyta; class Pinopsida; order Cupressales; family Cupressaceae; genus Chamaecyparis; species Chamaecyparis obtusa. Next base: position 134,167 of record BSBK01008388.1, on the reverse strand, counting down.
TTTGGCACTGAGTTGAAATATAGTTCTACATTTCACCCACAAACTGATGGACAAACAGAGGTTGTAAATATAAGTTTGGGTAATATTTTGAGATGCTTAGTTAGAGACACACAGAGTAATTGGGATTCTGTGTTGGCACAAGCAGAGATTGCATACAATAAATCAGTGAATAGAAGTACTGGAAAAACCCCATTTGAGATTGTGAATGGCACACAACCGAAAGGAGTATCTGATTTGAGAGACATTAATGATGAAGAATAAGAGAAGTGCAGAAAGAGTGAAATTTTCTGAATACATGAAGACATTCCACGAGGATGTGAAATTGAAGCTAGAAGAGAGTAATCATAAATACAAAGAAAGAGTTGATAGATCAAGAAGACATAAGACTTTTGATGTTGGTGATGAAGTGATGGTTCATTTGAAGAAAGGTCAATTTTCTGTTGGCACATATGGAAAGCTGAAGATGAAGAAATTTGGACCTTGCAAGATTTTGAAGAAATTTGATAGTGGAAATGCTTATGAGGTTGAGTTACCTAATGATATGGAAATATCACCTATTTTCAATATTGTTGATTTGTATGAGTATTATGAATATGATGAAGAAATGACAGTACTGACATAATATCCTACGAAGTAGAATGAAGAAGTGGAGTAGATTTTGAAAGAAAGAGTTGGCAAGAGCACAAGAGGAAAATAGTATATGGAATCTCTGGTAAAGTGGAAGAATAGACCGATGGAAGACAATTCATGGATTTCACATTTTGAGTTGGATGCAGCTTGAATCATACATGTTAAATGATTCTGAGAATCATTTCAAAATAACCCTAGTTGTCTGATGCAAGAGCATCTTGGGTCCTTGGCAATCATGTGTCACCAAAAATATGTTTGAAGTTTTCTATGTTGCTCAGTTTCTTCTTTGACCAAGTTGGTTAGTAGTTGGTCGGTTTCCCTTTGGTTGTCAAGTGTGGTTGGTCATCTCTTGGGCAGTTAGTTGTTTCACTGGTGCTCAACGTTGTTGGTCTATTGCTCGGTCATCCTTGTTTGCCGAGTAGTTTATTTTGAGTTCTTGTTGGGCCAACTTATGCATTTATTATGGGTCATAGATTTAATGTTGGAATCTTTCATTTGGAGGCGTGTGGTCCTAGATCTAACCGTTCTTTCTTTTGATTATGGATCTAAAGGCTGACTCAGTTTGGTAGACTCTTGTATAAATTTAGTTGTTGGTTTAGAGTTTAGGAAGTAGTTTTTGGGAGTTAGAAAATAGTAGACATTAGAATTGAGATTTGTTAAAATAATAACAGAATATAGAGAGATAGGAAATTATTTAATCAATGAGCAAGGAATAAGGAGATTTACCATGAATAATCACAAAACTAGGAGCATTCACCAAAGAACAAGGCAAAAAGTAAATAATATTTTGAAGGGCGAAAAGCATAAAAAAAACTCTGTGATATAATAAAAGTGGCAAAAATGCCTAAGAGAGAGAGAGAGAGAGAGAGAGAGAGAGAGAGAGAGAGCTTAGCTCTTACAATGTTCAAGAACAAGAAGAATCTCTAGTGAAAAGAGAAGGAGAGACATCTCTTTTAATAGAGATGTGAGAAAGGAGTTACATTGTAACTCCCATTTTTGTGTTTTCTACATTTCATTAGTGTGTGAGACAAGTGTAGGATTCCTCATAAGGAGGAATATCTATTTTCCTTAATAAAGGAAATTACAAATATGAAATGTCCTCCCACTTGGACTAGAGGATGAATACAATAGGATACCTTGATTTATTCTTATAAATTTAACAAGGAAAGATTAAATTCTAACAACCCCATTTAATTTTTACTTTGGGGTTTACAATCGAAGGGTTTTAAACCCAAATTTGTACAATGAATCTAGAATTTCTCTCTAGAGAGAGGCTTTGTCAAGATGTCGACAACTTGATCTTCTCCTCTGTAGAAGATGAGGGACACTTGTCTATCTTGAATGTGTTCTCTGATGAAGTGATGATGGAGAGCAATGTGATTAGATCTTGCATGGTAAACTAGATTTTTTGCTAAGGCAATTGCACTTTGATTATCACATTACAATGGTGTAGGTTCTTGTTGAGGTAGACCCAAATCTTCAAGTATTCTTCTAAGCCATAGAGCTTCTTTAGAGGTAGTACTACATCCTTTATATTCAGCCTTAGTAGTGAAACTTATTGTTTCTTTTTACTTTTCCAAGAAATTGCACCTGAACCAAGGAAAAAATAGTAACCACTAGTGGATCTCCCATCATTGGGGTCACCTCCTAGATCTGAATCAGAATAACCTTTAACAGTAAAATCAGCATTGGCGTCATAAAATAAAGCATAATTTAGAGTACCTTTAATATACCTTAGGATTCTTTTAGCAACTTTTAAGTGAGATTATTGAGGTTTAGACATATATCTAGAAACTAAGCCTACACTATAAGATAAAATAGGTCTAGTGAGGGTTAGATAAATTAAACTACGTACAAGTTCTCTGTAAGAAGTAGAATCTATGAAAGGAGATTGCATATTTATCATTAATTTAGTTCCTAATTCTCAAGGAATAGAGACATCATTAGCATTAGTCATATCAAATCTTTATAGAAGATCTTGACCATACTTAGATTGAGAAACAAATATACCATTAGAAGTTTTCCAAATTTGCATGCCTAAGAAGTAGTGCAAGATGCCTAAATCTATGATTTGAAAGTTTTGATTGAGTTGAAATTTAATTTCAGAAAGTAAAGGATTAGAGCTAGAGGTAAGGATTAAATCATCAACATATAAAATAATAATAACAATGTCATTTTCAGTATGCTTAATGTACAGGTTTGGATCATTTTTACTTCTATCAAAACCTTGAGAAATGAAGAAAGAATTGATTTTAGAGTACCATTCTCTAGGAGATTGCTTTAAACCATAAATAGACTTCTTGAGTTTACAAACTAAATGTTCATTACCTTGTTGAATAAAACTAGGAGGTTGAGACATATATATTTCTTCATGCAAATCACCATTTAAGAAGGCACTTTTAACATCCATTTGGTGAATAGGCCAATTCATTTTAGCAGCTAAAGAAAGAATAACTTTAATAGTAGGTATTTTAGCAATAGGGGCAAAGGTTTCATTATAGTTTATACCTTCAATTTGAGAAAAATCTCTTGCTACTAGTCTAGCTTTAAATTTACTAATATCATTATTTGCATTTAACTTAGTTTTATATAGCCATTTACCGGAAACCAGATTTTTACGATGAGGTAAAGGAACAAGATCCCAAGTGTTATTAGAAATTAAAGAGTCATATTCTTCTTGCATAGCAGTTTTCCAATGAGGTTAATTTTTAGCTTGATCAAAGGTTTGAGGATCATTATATTTAGAGAGAGAAGTCATAAAGGCATAATTATAGTAGTTTATCCTTCTAGATTTAAGTCCATCCGTTCTAGAAATGTAATCATCACCTTCATTAAGTAAATCTTTAAACCATTTAGGATTTCTCCTAGAATTAACATAAATATTACTAGGAGGAGTAAACAGATTATTACCATTATCATCATCATCACTGCTACTACTAAAAGGAACAAATTCATTAGAAGGAGTATCATTACTATCTTTATGTTCATCATTATCCTATTTATTAGTATTATCCTTGGTGTTAGGAACAGAAACAGAAGGAACAGAAATAGAAGGAACAGAAACAGAAGGAATAGAAACATTAGGAGTAGAAATTTGAGGTGTATGGTTGAGAGACGGAGGTTGGTCCTCCATAAGAAATATATTACTGTGACTAAAATCAGAATCTAAAATTTGAGAACAGTCATAAACACCATTTTCAGCAATGCAAACATCTCTAGCTATGTGAAATTTATTAGTAAGAGGATCGTACACTATAACCTTTAGTGTTCTCAGAATAGCCAAGAAATATATGAGGTGAGGATTTAGGATATAACTTTTTTCTTTTCTATTTAGGTGTGTGAACATAAGCAGTGGATCCAAAAATTTGTAAATGAGACAAATTGAGTTTTCTTCCTGGCCAAACTTCTTTAGGAGTTTTATTTGGTAGGGCCTTAGTAGGAGCTCTATTAAGAATATAGGTGGCACATGCCATGGCTTCAGCCCAAAACTTATAATCTATATTTCTAGCATGTTAAAAACATCTAGCCATTTCTACTATTGTTCTATGCTTCTATTCTGCCACACCATTCTATTCTTTTGTATAAGGAACGGTAAGCTCATGTTTGATAACAAAAGATCTTAAATAAGAATGGAAAGCATGATTAAAATATTCAATAACATTATCGTTCCTAAGAATTTGAATTTTACAACCACTTTGTCTTTCTACAAAAAAATGAAATCCAACAAAAATATCAAGGACTTGATCTTTACTATGTAAGAAATAAATCCAAGTCCTATGAGAATAATCATCAACAAACGTCAAAGCATATTTAGAGCCTAAAAGAGAAGTATTTTCCATAGGACCTAAAAGATCACTATGAATCAGAACTAACTTATTATTAGCTCTCCAAGATGATTTATGGGGAAAATATTCTCTATGCATTTTACCACTCATACATCCATTGCAATCAAACTTAGGAGTAAACTTAGGTAGCCCATCTACCATATTTTCATTTTGCATTAATGAAATATAATCAAAATTTAAATGTCCTAGTCTCTCATGCCAAATGTGAAAATCAATAGTAGTAAGTAAAGAATATCTAGGAGAGGCAAATTGATAAAATTTAAAGAGATTATCATCATCTAATTTAGCATCAGCAACTATCTAATTGGTGTTGGGATCAATGATATGGCAATTATTTTTATGAAACTTGATGGTGTGTTTTCCCAACATAGATCTTTTTCTCAAAATTTTGAAGAATTTTGTTGTCTTCTGATAATGGTAAACCCTCTGCAAAAAAATTTCCAAAAGACCAGGGTTTATTTTCCATTTTGTTGCAAAAGAAATAGAGAAGTTAGGGTTTAAATTCCTAAAACTAGCCGTTATATATTTAAAACAAAAAAAAACAAAAAAAAACCCTAGGTCCTCTAAGTGACTTTCTATTTTCTTGTTACCTTTTGAGATCACTTAAAAATTTGTAAAGTGCATGTGCGCTTTTATACTTACGTTGGTCGCTTAGTCACACAATAATCTCAGCACCTTTCTGTTTATCTTCCGACTACTAAAATCCTTCAGTCTCCAAGTCGCTAGATGAAAGAAGAATATTCATTTTCTTTATGAGACATAGCGGTAAGCATTAGTCACACAATCTCCAGATGCTTTTAGTGTATCTAACGACTTAATTTATTAAGTTCATTCACTATAGTTGCCAGATCTTAGAAGAAAAGTCAACAAGCTCTCAAGATCTTGAGATTTGGCAACCACCGTCCGATCTTCTTTATAAAATTTTTCATCTATGGTTGTCAGGTAGTCGCTAGAAAAATTGTGATGTCATCAATTCTTTCTGAGAATTAGCGACTACCGTTAGATGGGGATCGTGTGGCTAGTATTAAATCTCAGAAAAGCATTAAGTTATTCAACAATTATGAGACTTCCTTTAGTCGCCAGCTCACCAGATGTTTCTTTAGTCGGGTGATCAGTAAATAAGAAGGGAAAAGAAATAAAGTTGCAGTGACTACGAGTTCAACTATAGTCACGTAATCTCAAATAGAGAAATATTAAAAGGGGGATGATTCCTTAGTCACCAAATCTCAGATAGAAGAAATTTTATCTGGCGACTTAAATTGGACTATAGTCACGTGACCACCAGATGATATTAATTCATTAAAAGCTAATCTTAGTCGCCAGATCTCCAAATAAGGAAAGGTCATCCCGCGAATAAAGAGGAGGCTTTATTCACTGAATCTCAGAATACTTAGAAGGGCGCCAGATTTATTACGAGACTTAGAGATTTCTTCAGTCGTCAGGTCGCTAGAAGATGAAATTCAAAATATGTGTCACCTCTCGATGGCGGCTAAGAAATTAAGTTACAGAGCACGTAGTCTTAATTGCAGAAGTGACATAGTTGCATAAAATTAAGTGCAATCAATTCCGCGCCATTAAAACTGAGAAGTTGATCATTATCTCATTTTTACCAAGTATTCAAGAAAATATAGAGTTGAGCATTCGAACAACCAGAGCTTTCAGCGATCACAAGGCATTCAGAATACCAAGATTTGTAGAGCGTTCAGAGAATTTTTAGAAGGCAATCATGAGTCAGGCATCAAACAGTAGGGCAGGCGTTCAACAAAAGGTTAGATATTCTGACGAATTTATAGAATTATTGCCTGGTTCTACACAAAATAAGAAGCTGAGTGTTGATATTTTCTCTAATATATACTTACAATGTGGGGATGCCAAGACCAATGAAATCTCAGCTATGAATTTATTCTACTATTTCTAGAAGAACCAGGATACACCGATTCCTGTGTCAAACCCTTGGACTTCAGGGTTTGCTAAGATGATAGTACCTAATGTTTTCTTTGATGTTGATCTTCTCATCTCATTGGTTGAATGATATGACCCCCTTTCTATGTCCATTAGAAAGACAGACGGCTCTTCTTTAATAACCCTAGACAAAGGATCTTTTATGAGGATGTTTGGCATCGATGTTCCCATGGCCACTGAGATAAACCTGCAGTCATTGGCCAATAGATATGTAAAAGAGGCAGGAAGTGTTTCTATTTCCATTCAAACCCATGTCCCTACTGGAAATAGAAATTATATTGCACCCATGGCAGGAGGCCTCCCCTATGCCTTCAAAGACTTAAAGTTTTACATAAAGTATATTGCATATGGACTTTGTAGGGTTTTAGGAGTACATGTTCCTAAGGAGAGGATTTCCCCTGAGATTTTGATGTTAGTGATGGATTCCCAATCATGCCTTACTAGTCAGGGTATGATTTCATTGGTTACTATATTCAAAAGATGCATGAGGGCTTAGAAATGATAAGAAAGAAAGAATACCCTCCCAAATTCTTGCACTATTCCATGCTGATGCATCTGATTTTCTACCATAATGTAAATATGTTTGAGTTACAATACCTAAGACCTAAGTTTTAGTGGAATGGTGAGCCTAACCCTGTGTAGATGTGGTTAGATATCTGGAGTCCAACAGCCCCTAAATGTGATTTTTGTATTTTTGAGAATATAATTGTAGATGCTATTCTTTTTCATTTGGGTGTGAATTCTTCAAGAATTCCTATAAAGACCTTGCAACTTCTTTGACCCATGGAATATGTGGATAAGTGGAAGGATAATCATAATCACAATTGGGGTGACTTCTATTTGAGAGAAGGATATACATTAATAAGGGTCTATGGATGTCCACAACCACCCCATATTTTTCCTAATAATGTTCCTCCCAGGATTGCAGCACTTGAGTTCATTTGGCAACTCATGTTAGTAGATAAAGAGCATCTAGGCCCATATAGAAAGGGTACTTTCACCCCTAGGCATTTAAAATTGCCCAATTTGACAATTGGAAAAGGGGCCTTTGAAAATGTTGATAAATATTTATTGCAATTTAAGATGCCTATTGCACATCTTAGATTTCTTGATCCTGAGGGATTTTTGGCTACTGCTAGGAGATATTACACTCCTACCATTCCTCTCAATAGAACACATGATGATTCCTACGATGAGGACATTGTTAGAAATATCTTAGATGAAGAAGAAGCTAAGACAAGATCTTGGCAGTTGGACCAATTGTTCCAACTTCAAAAGGCCATGAAAAGAAAAGATATTAATTTCAAGGTATTTTATTCTGATGTGCCATATCTTCAGAGATTGGAGATGATGATGAAGAATTACAATGTTTTGATGGAGAAAGGGGAACAACTGATTAAGGATAAGCTAAAAGGATTAAAAAAGAAGAAGAAGCACTCCTCATCAGAATATGAAGAGGATAGTGATGGGGGGTATTCTATTCATAGTTACCCTATCCAAGAGCTTCCCCTTGCTACCCTTGAAGAAAGAGGGGATGAAAATCAGATGGTTGATTTGACAGAGGTTCCTGACTCTCATAATGGGGTAGAGCCACCTGCCAAGAGGCAGAGATTAATGATAGGAGAGTCTTCACAAGCAGTGCCTGTTGAAAGGAGAGATATAATAGCTACTGCTATCCCTGGACAGACCACTTATGATCATCAGATAAGGAAAAGGGTCAGGGAAGAAAAGAAGAAGCAAAAGGAAGTAGTTGAGGAAGTGGAATTTCCTCTTACAATGTGCATAGATGAGAGAATTTAAGAGCAAGAGGAATTCCTAAAGGATGATGAATTTATAAAGACCAAGGAATTCAAAGAGTTCATCCTTTGGAATAAACAACAGCAAGTGGCTTCTACAATCCAAATTGGTGAAGATGGCTAAGTTCCTAATGAGACCTTAGAAGCAATAAAGAATTATGATCCAGAAAGTGAGGAGATAACCCCTGAAGAGGCTAGGAGGTTGGTCAAAGATAGAAAAATGTTACTCCTACCTAGATGGGACTTAGCCTCTGCATTCATTATTGACCAAATAAGAAGACAGGATGACATTACCTTGACTTCAGAAAAACAAGTAGGTGATCTAATAAAAGGGTTTGGATATAGCCCTAAGAATAAGGCATTAGCTATGCGGAGCCTTTATCCTAAGGATAATAAGCCCTCAATTTTGAATATTAAAGAGTAGATGGATGGTGACAAGATGGTTTGGTCCATCCATAATACAGGGGACTTAGAGATTTCCCAAATTTTGACCAATTTTGCAAAATTGAATGAAGACAAGACCAAGCAATTATCAAAAAGGCATCAAAAGTTGTATGAAGATTATACTACTTTGGTCAAGGACAGAGAGCTACACATCATGAAAGAAAAATAATTTCAGAAATTGGTTGGGGAATTAAATCTAAAAATAATAAATATGGAGACTGCTCCTCCACCTCCTCCAAAAGAGGTTATAATTGAGCAAGAGGTTCAGGTTGTATGAGGAGAAGATGTTGCCTCTTCAGAGGGAATAGAAGAAAGTAAGAATAAAGCAATTTTTCAAACACTGCTAGAAGTTTTGCAAAATAGAATTTTGAAATTAAAAGAAAAAGTTGATGCTATCTATGTTGCCTATCTCAAGTTGCCAGTGATGCAAGTAGAAATAAATAATTGCATCTCAATTTTGAATTCTTTCTATGCAAATTGGTCAGTTAGGATTCCACTTTTTGAAAGGTTGGCAGCTGTGCAACCTTTTAGACTTGATATCCCCAAGGAAGTACTATGAGTGGGGGAGGAGATAGATAGAATAAAGACTCTTCTCCTGTTATTCAAGGGGAAGGCTAAATTGGTGGAAACAAAGTTAGTATTTTTGGAAGAAGAGACAAATAAGTTCATTCCTAAAATAAAGGATGACAACGGCATTTTGAAAAATGTAGAATATTGGAGATCATCTTTTGATCTCACATTTCCTAAAGAGGAAACTTTTGATAAAGTAGATGGAGGAGTAGATGTAAATAAATTCAATGAGTTTCTAGATGATGCAGTTAAAGCAAAGGTTGAATTCTCCAAGTTTTTGATAGATGTTCAGATGATTATGGATGCAAGATGGGAAAGGCAGAAGTCACAGCTACAAATAGTACAGAATTTCCCATGGCCTTCAGAAGATAAAGTGACTGCATGGGATGAAGCAACAAAGCCTAAAACACTTAAGGCCACCACAGTAGACCTTGATCTTCTTGATGACTAAAGGCATCCTGATGTTGACACATCTTGAGCACAGGGGTCATCAATTCTCTTGAAAGTTTGGTGAAGGGTTAGCTGACATTGGCGGTCACTAACTTTCTTTATGATTCCAACAGTCGTTATTAATGTTTTGAAGCTGAGGTGTCTACAACAACATGGAGAATGCGGCTGATCAAGAGTCATTTGCTTTACCACCACCTCATTGTACTATATTGTATTTATTGTTTATGTTTTAGGATTAGGGTTTTGACCATCCGAAGCTTGTTGCATTCCCATCTTTTTAGAGGAATTCCAAGATGGTCATACCTTATATATATAGTTTTGTAAAGGCTTTTGTAAGGGAGTTGAAAATATATAGAATGAAAATTATTCCTTTGATACAGATTTTTTTAAATTTGTGTCTAGTTTCTTTGAGGAAGAAAGTTTGAGTATCATTGTACATTTGAATTCAACATGAATACAATACAATTTCTGCCCAATATTGTTCTTGTCTTTTTATCTTGTATAATTACTGTTGTATGTTTTATGTGTTACACATTTAAAATATATCTTCTGTGATACAGGCTTATGAGTTTCTTTCAAGAAAAGAATTAAATTCTCTCATAATTTGTTCCTAAGAGTAATTATATTTGTGGAAATTTGATGATAATGATGTTATGCTAAAAGAATGGTTTGTAAGGCAATCTGTTTGAAATTGTTTGATATGTAAGGCATGTCACTGTATTGTTTTGAATTTACTTTGTAGGTGTATGTTCAAATATCTTTTTCCCAATAGACAAGGCACTGGTCTTAACTGTCTGCTTCATCTTTACATTCTATTTTTCAATCCAGAAGTTTAAACACTTTGAAAATCTTTAACATCTTGCTATTTACTCTTTAAAAGTTTCCTGAATATATTTGACCAAGATTGTTCCTAGTTTTCAATCTTGTATTTACTGATTCTAGAAGAGAGATTCATATGGGTTATCCCTGCATAAAAGGAAGAAGGACAAAAGTCCCTATGCCATTGGTTTATGCTGTAGTTTCAATCACAGTGTGCTTGTTTAAGCTTTGTGTAACTTTGATGATTATTATTTGCAAATTTTTCTTAAAATAGTTCATTGTAGCTATCTAAATGTAGTAAAATCAGTGTCCACCTTTCAATACTGTATTTACAGTTATTTATCAAGGTAATACCTGCCTGAGTGTGTGTGGAACTCAAAAATGAAGAAGGATCCTATCCAATCCTTAGCAATTAGGTCTTTCTCTTACCTTTTGTAAGCTGAAGTTGTAGCTTTGAAAGTAAGCATACAGGAAAAATATCCTAAACAAGAAAAAACCCTGACAAATTGGTGACTCTACTGGGGAATAGACATTATAACCAAGAAGTTGAATCAGTAAGTCTACTGGAGGATAGAGAAATATTGTTAGGAATAGATAGTGTAGGTTTCAAAGTTGAGCTTGACACCTGACCTACATATTTCAAATCATTTGATATCTCTAGTGTTGCAAATCAGTATAAATAACATGGGTACAAGTTGAGCTTAGACTCCTGGCCAGCTTATCATTTATCCAGAGGACTTCATTAAAGACTATAAGAGTCAGTTTTCACTGAAAGTCTAAAATTGTCTCACACTTTATGAGTGGCAACTCTAAGGATCTCTGTAACCAGTATTTTATAAGAAATAATTATGAGTTTCAAAAATACAAGATCATATAGTAGGGAACACCCTGAGGAAAGTCTACAGGGTGGGCTTCCTGTTGCATCTAGAAGAAACCACGGTAAGAAGAACAAAGATACTAATGATATGTCTATGACTTGGAGACAGAGAGGGAACCCTAGACAACACAATTTTCCTCCTCCTAGTCAAGAAGGAAATGCTTTGGAATATGAGGAGGTGGTTGATTTAGGACTTAACCAGTACAAGGATTACTATTCCCCCACATAGAAAGAGGGTGAAGGAATATCCTAAAATAGGAGGGTGGATCCAAATAGGCAGGGAAGGGAAGGAAGGTCTAGAAGTAAAAGTAGAACTGGTCAGGATTTTCTTCCTCCTTTCACCCTTGGTTCTTCAGTACCACAGGGCCTTCAGGAGTCTTAGGGTCAGCAAGAAAATCTTCAAGCACAACAGAATGAATCTGAAACGACTCTGCCTGATTCTAAATAAATATTTGAGGAGGTATATGAACTAGAAAGAAGAATTCATGAACAAGCATCCATCAAAGAAAAAAGGGATAGGGACAAGGAAGAAAGAATTAGGCAAGCTATGATAAGAGCTGAGCAGTTAAAAAGACAACTGTTAAACTTGGAGGCTATAAACTACGTTCCCATCCCTGAACAGACAAATGAGCAGCCTATTGTTTACAAAACCTTTGAGACAAGGATTCCAAAGGATAAGGGGAAACAAAAGGAGATAGGTATTTCAATCGATGAGCCTGTTAACCCTAAAGAAAACATAGACCAAGCTTTGAGATTGGAGGCAGACCTTGAAAAGGCCAAAAGGGAACAGGATCTCCTAGCTAAACAACTTGAAAAGGTAGAATTAGAAGCTTCAGCATTAGAAATGAAGAAGAAAATTGATTTTCTTAAAAGATCTGCAGGACCTAGAAATTTCACTGATCCTAATAGGACACAAGGAACTAACACTGAAACCATGGGTGGTGCTCCCCCACCAGACAGTCCTAAGATCTCTGCCACTATGAATACTAATGCATCCACCTCTCAGGGTGCTGGCTTTCCAAATACAGGGATTATTCATGAAAGATGTAAACAATTGGTTTTCACTGGTATCCCCGGTTATCCTAATCCTATTCTTGAAGAAATTAGAAAGAAAATTCCTAAATTTATAGGAAGTAACGTTGTAACTTGTGAGGAGCATTTGAAGAAAATTATTGATGTAATCGATGATTACAATATTGTGCCAGATGTTGTTATCATGAAATTGTTTGTGCAGTCCTTAACAGAAGATTCAAGAGATTGGTTTAGAGCTTTGCCTCATGGTAGCATAGGTTCATGGAATCAGCTTAGGCATTGTTTCAAAGAGCAATATGGTGATAAAACACATGAGGGTTTTATGCTAAATGAGTTTAATAACATAAAAAATAACTACAATGAAGATGTTGTTGAATTTAATGTCAGATTCCAAAAAGCCATGCATAAATTGTTGCAGGTCATTAGATTGGATGACAGGGTATGCCTTTTCACATACTTAAATGCCTCTGACTTGAAGATGGGTTACTTATTGAGAGACAAAAATCCAAGGAGTCTTGTTGAAGCCTACAAGTTAGCTGTAAATATAGAGAGTAATCGGATAATATCAGGAAAGTTAGGAAGAAGAGAAGAATGCAAACCAATATTTCTAGAAAAGAAGGAACAAACAAGGACTGATAATACTAAACCAAGGGATGACGACCATTTGAAACAACTACTAAGGGCCCTCCAGGATTTAAAGCTAGGAGAAAATAGAAATAACAGGAATCCTCCAAATGATAGGCCTACTTTCAACAATTTCAACAAGAACCCTAAAATGCAAAATTATCCTTACAACACTCAATGGAAGGATGGCAAGCCAATATTTCCAAAAAGGAAAGATAATTTGGGTGATAGGACTCCTGACCCATTACACAAAAGTTTAGTGAACATGACTGATGAGGTTCCTTGGTGTGTTGCTTGTCAATCACTTCATGATCCCCATTACTGTGTTGTTGCTCAAAATATTTCTACAGGAGAAGAGCAAGAAGTTAATAAGGAAGAATTTTATGATGAATGAACATGTGGCATGACATCTTCCTATATTTATGAAGATATAGATTCTGCTGAAGAAGATGATACCCAAGATGCACAAGGATCTCAGGTCAGGGATGAGTTTTATCATCAGCGGGTCTTTTCTGATGAAGAAGATTGTTGTCATGATAATACCCAATGTAACAATGCACAAAGTGATTAGTATTTTGTTTTAAGAAGACCATCTGATGAAGAAATTGCTCAAATAACATCTGATTTGGTAACCCAAGCCAAGAGCAATTACAATCTTAGAAACAGGGTGGTGGGAAGTCCAAATGGTAAAACTGTTGGTCTTTTTATTAAGAGCACTAAGAAGAATGATAAGCAAGTACAGGACAAGCCCAAGTCTCCTGAGATTGTAAATAAAAATAAGATAAAAAAGAATGTCACCTTTTCTAAGCCCACTATTGCTTACAAGGTGAAGACCAAGCCTGTTGAAGAGGCAGTTCTTACAGTACCAAAAGAAATTAAAATGCCACACAAGGATGATACCAATATACTCATGCCTAGAGAAAATAGAGAGACCATTGCCATCAAGTAGGATATTATAGATTCAAGGTACACTCCAATTGACATGAGTAAGTTATTGTCACAAATCACAGTTAAGGTTCCTCTATTGGAAATGATGAGAATAGAGAAACATAAGGAAAAGGCCTTGAATTGGGTAAGTGGTGCCACTTTTTTGGATACCCAAAATATTGAAAGAAAGGAACATGCTAAAAATTCTACTGATGTAAGCACTAGAGATAATGAAGAAATTGTTTCAGAGATACCACAAATTTATTTGGACACAAATGTGGTGAATGTTGTACCTGGAACAATTGACCCTTTCTTTCTGACCTTGATTGTCAATAACAAACATCTTAGAAATTGTATGATAGACTCTGGAGCTTCTAACACTATCATGCCAGTGGAAATCATGAAATCATTAGGCCTAGAAGTAGATACACCCCATGGAAGATGTCAAGCCATGGATTCTAGAGAAGTACCGGTTATTGGTACTATAAAAGCATTACCATATAGGTTGCAAGCTTGTCCTAGTAAGTTGCTTACTATGAGTGTTCTGGTGGTAGATATTCCACCATAGTATGGCATGCTTTTGTCAAGAAAATGGAGTGCCCAGATGGGAGGTAGTATACAATGTGATCTGTCATATGCCACTTTTAGTATGGACGGTGATAGTGTTAAAATCTTCAGAGAACCCAGGACTCCTCACATGATTGAGATCAATGATGATCAACTTAATTGTTGTGTAGATGTTGATATGGAAAACTTTAAAGTTGAGGAATTTCCTCATACAATTAAAGAGGTTGATCCATTGATTGTTGAACTAAAAGAACAACAAGGTGGACTCTGGAAGATGTATTTCGATGGAGCATGCTCAAAAGAGGGATCTGGCGCTGGAATCTTGTTCATTTCACCATTAGGTACCACATTTAAATACTCTTTCTTGTTAACATTTCAATGTACCAATAACACTACAGAGTATGAAGCATTATCTTTAGGGATTGATATTGCTTTAAAACATGGAGTTAAATGTTTGAGTGTTTTTGGTGATTCAGAACTTGTAGTAGCACAAGTTAGGTCCAAATATGCAATAAAAAATGATAAATTGAAAATGTATAAGCATGCTATTTGGGATCAAATAGAATTGTTTGATGCCTTTAATATTACTTGGGTTAAGAGAGATAGGAACATAGTGGCTGATTTCTTAGCAAATGTTGCTTTAAGGAAAAATGATTCAACTTTGAGTAGTGTCTCAATAGTTGAGATCAAAAGTAGGCCCGTCATTCCAGATAACATTTATAATTGGCAAGTTTTTGAAGATGACCATGACATTTTGAAGTTTATTCAATGCCTTGATTCATATGAGGGTCAACTTCTTGATTGCAATAATTTGTTAGAACAAGAAAATGGGAAAGATATGGTTTTAGGAAATCAGGTTATCCAACTGAATACAAACCGTATACCAAAAGGTCTAACAGAATTAAAAGCATTATGTATTGGCCAAGATGAACACATGATGAAGGCTAGTACTACTAGGATTGATGACTTAGAAGAAGTAAATTTAGGATCACATAATGCTCCACAAAAGGTATATATTGGGAAAGGATTGCAACCTCATATTCGGTCCAGTTTGATAAAATTGTTGAGAAGATACAAACATGTTTTTGCATGGTCTTATGATGACCTTAAGGCTTATAGACAAGACTTATTTCAGCATGAGATTCCTTTGAGTGGAGATGTTAGACCATTTAGGTAAAAGAAAAGACCAATCAATCCTTTGTTAGCCCCCAAAATGCAACAAGAACTTACTAAGTTGAGTGATGCAGGAATAATTCAACCTATAAGGCACTCAACTTGGGTTTCGAATTTAGTCCCAGTTAGAAAAAAGAATGGAGACATAAGATTATGTGTAGACTTTAGAAATTTGAATGTGGCATCCTTGAAAGACAATTACTCACTACCTAATATGGAAGCAATGCTACATAAAGTCACTCGGTGTGAATTATTGTCAATGATGGATGGATTCTCAGGATATAACCAAGTCTTGGTCAAGGAGTGAGAACAATTTAAGACTGCTTTTACAACTCCTTGGGGAACTTATGTATATGTTAGAATGCCATTTGGATTAAGGAATGATGGGGCAACATTCCAGAGGGCTATGGATGTTGCATTTAAGGATTTCATTGATTTATTTATGGTTGTGTATCAGGATGATATGACAGTTTTTTCCAAACTGGCAAAGCACCATTGTTGTCATCTTGAAAAGGTTTTTAATAAAGCCTTAGAATATGGAGTATCCTTGAATCCAGAGAAATGCCACTTTGTTGTGAAAGAAGGAAGACTTTTGGGCCATATTGTGTCTAAGGATGGGATCAGGATTGATCTAGAAAGAGTATAGGAAATACAAAGGGTCTTAGCTCCTAATTATATAAAAGGTGTACAATCTTTCTTAGGGAAGATCAATTTTGTTAGGAGATTTATTGCCAACTTTACCAAAATTGTTAAGCCCATAGTTAAACTGCTTAAAAGGGATACCAAGTTTCAGTGGACTGAGGAGGCCTAGCAAGCTTTTGAAAGAATCAAAGAGGTAGTTCAGCAAGCACCAGTCTTGAAATCATCTAATTATAGCAAGCCCTTCTCTCTTTTCTCCTTCGCTTCATTTCACACAATTGCTGTCGTATTGTTGCAAAAGGATAATGATAACCACGAGCACCCCATTGCTTTCTTTAGTAAGTCATTGCAAGCTGCAGAGCCAAAATATGAAATAATGGAGAAGCATGCTTATGCTTTGGTGAAAGTAGTAAAATCCTTCAGGCCATACTTAGTATGTGCTAGGGTTATTGCCTATGTTGCTCATGCAGCTATGAAGGATGTGTTAACCTAGGCTAAAGTCACTGGTAAAAGATGCAAGTGGATCACAAGAATACAAGAGTTCAATTTAGAGATCCAAATTACCAAACTTGTAAAGGGGTTGGGGTTGGCAAAGTTAATGACTGAAGAGAACATGGACCTAGTCCAAGTTAAAAATGAATTGTTTTTGGACCAAACTATCACAAGTATTGAAAGGCAACCATTTTATTCTGATGTTGTCTTTTTAAAAAAAAATGCGAAGTGTCCTAATCATCTCTCAGATAATCAAAAAAGAACTTTGAAGTTACAAGCGCAGAAATATGCATTAGTACAAGGAGACTTGTATTGGAAAAACAAAGATGGAGTCTTGTTGCTATGTTTAGATGAGCATCAAGAAAACAAAGTCCTAAGGGAAATGCATGATGGTGTCTGTGGTGGGCATTTTTCTGCAAAGACTACAGCTCATAAAGTTTTGAGGGCTGGTTATTTTTGGCCCACCTTGTTCAAGGATGCTCACCTATATGTTAGGAAATGTGAGAGTTGTCAAAGATTCTCTAACAAGTTGAAATTCTCAGGTGCCTTGTCATTGAACCCAGTGAATGTAGGTGGACCTTTTAAAATGTGGGGAATTGATTTTATTGGTGAATTCCCTGAGAAGTCAAGTGGAGGACATGGTTACATCCTTGTTGCTATAGACTACTTCACAAAATGGATAGAAGCCATTCCTACTAAGAGGGCAACAAGTAAGGTGGTCATTGAGTTCTTATTAGAAAATATCTTGACTAGATTTGGTGTCCCTGCTACCTTGGTCATGGATAATGCCATGTGTTTCAGATCAGAAGAAGTCTCAGACTTCTGTAATGAGTATGGGATCATGATGTCCTATTCATCCCCATATCATCCCCAGGCAAATGGCCAAGTAGAATCTAGTAATAAGAGTATTCTGAAAATTCTGAGGAAAACACTAGAAAATAATAAGAAAGCTTGGCATTCAAAGTTAAAATTAGCCTTGTGGATAGATAGGATAACAGTAAAGAGAGCTACAGGAAGATCCCCATTTGAATTGGTCTATGGTTTACAATCAAGACTTCTTGTTAACAATTTGCTCCCTGTGTACAATTTTATCCAGGAATAGGAGTTAGAGATATCTGATCCTATGAAGGATAGGATTCTGCAATTAACTAAGTTAGATGAGATGAGAATAGAAAGCAACAAGAATAATCTCAAATTGTAGTAGAAAATGAAGTATCTACTTGATAAGAGAACCACTGTAAGAAAGTTTCAAGTAGATGATTTGGTTCTTCAGTGGAATGCTAGAGCAGAAGACAAAGGAAAGCATAAGAAATTTAAGTCTTTATGGCTTGGTCCTTTTGCTATCTATTAGAATTTTGGTAAAGACTCTTATCTTCTAACTAATATGGATGGACAAGTTTTTGAATTGCTAGTTCATGGGCAATTTTTGAAGCCTTTCTTCAGTTAAGGGTTTTGTTCCTTTGTAAATTTCTTGTAGATTGCTGTATATATGTGTGTTTCCCTTTTTGCCTTTTCTTCTTGTAAATAAGCCTCCTTTTTGGTCTGCTCCCCAGAGATCTGTGGTTCTTACTTGAATTTACATTCAAATATCCTCAGTTAGAGCCATTGTTGGTGTGTTTTCCCAACATAGATCTTTTTCTCAAAATTTTGAAGAATTTTGTTGTCTTCTGATAATGGTGAACCCTCTGCAAAAAAATTTCTAAAAGACCAGCGTTTATTTTCCATTTTGTTTCAAAAGAAATAGAGAAGTTAGGGTTTAAATTCCTAAAACTAGCTGTTATATTTTTTTTTTAAAAAACCCCTAGGTCCTCTAAGTGACTTTCTATTTTCTCGTTACTTTTTAAGATCACTTAAAAATTTCTAAAGTGCATGTGTGCTTTAATACTTACGTTGGTCGCTTAGTTGCGCAATAATCTCAGCACCTTTCTATTTATCTTCCGACTACTAAAATCCTTCAGTCTCTAAGTCACTAGATGAAAGAAGAATATTTGTTTTCTTTATGAGACTTAGTGGTAAGCATTAGTCGCACAATCTCCAGATAATTTTAGTGTATCCAGTGACTTAATTTATTAAGTTCATGCACTATAGTCACTAGATCTCAGAAGAAAAGTCAACAAGCTCTCAAGATCTTGAGATTTGGCGACCGCCGTCCGATCTTCTTTATAAATTTTTTCATCTACGGTTGTCAGGTAGTCGCTAGAAAAATTGTGATGTCATCAATTCTTTCTGAGAATTAGCGACTACCGTTAGATGAGAATCGTGTGGCTAGTATTAAATCTTAGAAAAGCATTAAGTTATTCAGTAATTATGAGACTTCCTTTAGTCGCCAGCTCACCAAATGTTTCTTTAGTTGGGTGATCGCTGAATAAGAAGGGAAAAGAAATAAATTTGCCGTGACTACAAGTTCAACTATAGTCATGTAATCTCAAATAGAAAAATATTAAAAGGGGGATGATTCCTTAGTTGCCAGATTTCAGATAGAAGAAATTTTATCTAGTGACTTAAATTGGACTATAGTCATGTGATTGCTAGATGATATTAATTCATTAAAAGCTAAGCTTAGTCGCCAGATCTCCAAATAAGGAAAGGTCATCCCATAACTAAAGAGGAGGCTTTAGTCGTTGAATCTCAAAATACTTAGAAGGGCACCAGATTTATTATGAGACTTAGAGATTTCTTCAGTCGCCAAGTTGCTAGAAGATGAAATTCAAAATATGTGTCACCTCTCAATGGCAGCTAAGAAATTAAGTTACAAAGCACGTAGTCTTAATTACAGAAGTGACATAGTTGAAGAAAATCAAGTGCAATCAATTCCGCGCCATTAAAACTGAGAAGTTGATCATTCTCTCATTTTTACCAAGTATTCGAGCAAATATAGAGTTGAGCATTCAAACAACCATAGCTTTCAGCGATCACAAGGCATTCAAAATACCAGGATTTGCAGAGCGTTTAGAGAATTTTCAAAAGGCAATCATGAGTTAGGCATCAAGCAGCAGGGCAGGCGTTCAACAAAAGGTTAGTTATTCTAATGAATTTATAGAATTATTTCCTGGTTCTACACAAAATAAGAAGCTCGTTGATATTTTCTTTGATATATACTTACAATGTGGGGATGCGAAGATCAATGAAATCCCAGATATGAATTTATTCTACTATTTGCAAAAGAACTAGGATAGACCCATTCTTGTGTCAAACCCTTGGACTTCAGGGTTTTCTAAGATGATAGTCCCTGATGTTTTCTTTGATGTTGATCTTCCCGTCTCATTGGCTAAATGATATGACCCCCTTTCTAAGTCTATTAGAAAGACAGATGACTCTTCTTTAATAACCCTAAACAGAGGAGCTTTTATGAGGATGTTTTGCATCGATGTTCCCATGGCCACTCAGATAAACCTACAGTCATTGGCCAACATATATGTAAGAGAGGTAGGAAGTGTTGCTACTGCCATTCAAACCCATGTCCCTACTGGAAATAGAAATTATATTGTACCCATGGCAGGAGGCCTCCCTATGCCTTCAAAGACTTAAAGTTTTACATAAAGTATATTGCATATGGACTTTGCAGGGTTTTAGGAGTACATGCTCCTAAGGAGAGGATTTCCCCTGAGATTTTGATGTTAGTGATGGATTCCCAATCATGCCTTACTAGTCAGGGGTATGATTTTATTGGTTACTATATTCAAAAGATGCATGAGGGCTTAGAAATGATAAGAAAAAAAGAATACCCTCCCAAATTCTTGCACTATTCCATGTTGATGCATATGATTTTCTACCATAATGTAAATATGTTTGAGTTACAATACCTAAGACCTAAGTTTCAGTGGAATGGCGAGCCTAACCCTGTGCAGACTTGGTTAGATATCTGGAGTCCAACAGCCCCTAAACATGATTTTTGTATTTTTGAGAATATAATTGTAGATGCTATTCTTTTTCATTTGGGTGTGAATTCTTCAAGAATTCCTATAAAGACCTTGCAACTTCTTAGACCCATGGAATATGTGGATAAGTGGAAGGATAATCATAATCACAATTGGGGTGACTTCTATTCGAGAGAAGGATATACATTAAGAAGGGTCTTGGATGTCCACAACCACCCCATATTTTTCCTAATAATGTTCCTCCCAGGATTGCAGCACTTGAGTTCATTTGGAAACTCATGTTTGTAGATAAAGAGCATCTAGGCCAATATAGAAAGGGTAATTTCACCCCTAGGCATTTCAAATTGGCCAATTTGACAATTGGAAAAGGGACCTTTGAAAAGGTTGATAAATATTTATCGCAATTTAAGATGCCTGTAGCACATCCTAGATTTGTTGATCCTAAGGGATTTTTGGCTACTGCTAGGAGATATTACACTCCTACCATTCCTCTCAATAAAACACATGATGAGTCCTACGATGAGGACATTGTTAGAAATATCTTAGATGAAGAAGAAGCCAAGACAAGATCTTGGCAGTTGGACCAATTGTTCCAACTTCAAAAGGCCATGAAAAGAAAAGATATTAATTTCAAGGGATTTTATCCTGATGTACCATATCTCCAGATATTGGAGATGATGATGAAGAATTACAACATTCTAATGGAGAAAGGGGAACAACTGATTGAGGATAAGCTAGAAGGATTAAAAAAGAAGAAGAAGCACTCCTCATCAGAATATGAAGAGGATAGTGATGGGGGGTATTCTATTCATAGTTACCCTCCCCAAGAGCTTCCCCTTGCTGCCCCTAAAGAAAGATGGGATGAAAATTAGATGGTTGATTTGACAGAGGTTCCTGACTCTCATAATGGGGTAGAGCCACCTGCCAAGAGGCAGAGATTAATAATAGGAGATTCTTCACAGGCAGTGCCTGTTGAAAGGAGAGATATAGTAGCTACTGCTATCCCTGGACAGACCACTTATGGTCATCAGATAAGGAAAAGGGTCAGGAAAGAAAAGAAGAAGCAAAAGGAAGTAGTTGAGGAGGTGGAATTTCCTCTTGCAATGTGCATTTATGAGAGAATTCAAGAGCAATAGGAATTCCTAAAGGATGATGAATTTACAAAGACCAAGGAATTCAAATAGTTCCTCCTCTAGAATAAACAGCAGCAAGTGGCTTCTACAATCCAAATTGGTGAAGATGGCCAAGTTCCTAATGAGGCCTTAGAAGCAATAAAGAATTATGATCCAGAAAGTGAGGAGATAACCCCTAAAGAGGCCAGGAGGTTGGTCAAAGATAGCGAAATGTTACTCCTACCTAGATGGGACTTAGCCTCTGCATTCATTATTGACCAAATAAGAAGATAAGATGACATTACCCTGACTTCAGAAAAACAAGTAGGTGATCCAATAAAAGGGTTTGGATATAGCCCTAAGAATAAGGCATTAGCTATGTGGAGCCTTTATCCTAAGGATAATAAGCCCTCAATTTTGAATATTAAAGAGCAGATGGATGGTGACAAGATGGTTTGGTCCATCCATAATACAGGGAACTTAGAGATTTCCCAAATTTTGACCAATTTTTAAAAATTAAATGAAGACAAGACCAAGAAACTATCAGAAAGGCATCAAAAGTTGTATGAAGATTATACTGCTTTGGTCAAGGACAGAGAGCTACACATCATGAAAGAAAAAGAATTTGAGAAATTGGTTGGGGAATTAAATCTGAAAATAATAAATATGGAGACCGCTCCTCCACCTCCTCCAAAAGAGGTTATAATTGAGAAAGAGGTTCAGGTTGTATGAGGAGAAGATGTTGCCTCTTCAGAGGGAATAGAAGAAAGTAAGAATAAAGCAATTGCTCAGACATTGCTAGAAGTTTTGCAACATAGAATTTTGAAATTATAAGAAAAATTTGATGCTATCTATGATGCCTATCTCAAGTTTCCAGAGATGCAAGTAGAAATAAATAATTGCATCTCAATTTTGAATTCTTTCTATGCAACTTGGTCAGTTAGGACTCCACTTTTTGAAAGGTTGGCAACTGTGCACCCTTTTAGACCTGATATCCCCGAGGAAGTACTACGAGTGGGGGAGGAGATAGATAGAATAAAGACTCTTCTCCCATTATTCAAGGGGAAGGCTAAATTAGTGGAAACAAAGTTAGTATTTTTGGAAGAAGAGTCAAATAAGTTCATTCCTAAAATAAAGGATGACAGTGGCATTTTGAAAAATGTAGAAGATTGGAGATCATCTTTTGATCTCACATTGCCTAAAGAGGAAAATTTTGATAAAGTAGACGGAGGAGTAGATGTAAATAAATTCAATGCGTTTCTAGATGATGCAGTTAAAGCAGAGGTTGAATTCTCCAAGTTTTTGACAGATGTTCAGATGATTATGGATGCAAGATGGGAAAGGCAGATGGCATAGCTACAAATAGTATAGAATTTCCCATGGCCTTCAAAAGATAAAGTGACTACGTGGGATGAAGCAACAAAGCCTAAAACACTCAAGGCCACCCCAGTAGACCTTGATCTTCTTGATGACTAAAGGCATCCTGATGTTGACACATCTTGAGCACAGGGGTCATCAATTCTCTTAAAATTTTGGTGAAGGGTTAGCAAACGTTGGCGGTCACTAACTTTCTTTATGATTCCAGCAGTCGTTATTAATGTTTTGAAGCTAAGGTGTCTACAACAACATGGAGAATGCAGCTAATCAAGAGTCCTTTGCTTTACCACCGCCTCATTGTACTATATTGTATTTATTGTTTATATTTTAGGGTTAGGGTTTTGACCATCCGAAGCTTGTTGCATTCCCATCTTTTTAGAGGAATTCCAAGATGGTCATACCTTATATATATAGTTTTGTAAAGGCTTTTGTAAGGGAGTTGAAAATATATAGAATGAAACTTATTGCTCTGAGACAGATTTTTGAAATTTGTGACTGGTTTCTTTGAGCAAGAAAGTTTGAATATCATTGTACATTTGAATTCAACATGAATACAATACAATTTCTGCCCAATATTGTTCTTCTCTTTTTATCTTGTATAATTACTCTTGTATGTTTTATGTGTTAGGCACTTAAAATATATCTTCTGTGATACATGCTTATGAGTTTCTTTCAAGAAAAGAATTAAATTCTCTCATAATTTGTTCCTAAGAGTAATTATATTTGTGGAAATTTGATGATAATGATGTTATGCTAAAAGAATGGTTTGTAAGGCAATCTGTTTGAAATTGTTTGATATGTAAGGCATGTCACTGTATTGTTTTGAATTTACTTTGTAGGTGTATGTTCAAATATCTTTTTCCCAATAGACAAGGCATTGGTCTTAACTGTCTGCTTCATCTTTACATTCTATTTTTCAATCCAGAAGTTTAAACAATTTGAAAATCTTTAACATCTTGCTATTTACTCTTTAAAAGTTTCCTGAATATATTTGACCAAGATTGTTCCTAGTTTTCAATCTTGTATTTACTGATTCTAGAAGAAAGAGTCATATGGATTATCCCTCCATAAATGGAAGAAGGAAAAAAGTCCTTATGCCATTGGTTTATGTTGTAGTTTCAATCACAGTGTGCTTGTTTAAGCTTTGTGTAACTTTGATGATTATTATTTGCAATTTTTTCTTAAAATAGTTCATTGTAGCTATCTAAATGCAGTAAAATCAGTGTCCACATTTCAATACTATATTTATAGTTATTTATCAAGGTAATACCTGCCTGAGTGTGTGTGGAACTCAAAAATGAAGAAGGATCCTATCCAATCCTTAGCAATTAGGTCTTTTTCTTGCCTTTTGTAAGATGAAGTAGCTTTGAAAGTAAGCATACATTAAAACTATCCTAAACAAGAAAAAACCCTAAAAAAACTCAACCTTATAATCTTGGCGTAATTGAGGAACATAAATAAGGTTAGCTTTCAAATCAGGAACATAAAGCACATCATGTAATTTTCCATTTGGAATAGAAACATTACCGATTCCTTCAACTTGACAGCAATGATTATCAGCTAAAGAAATAGGAATATTCATTGAATCAGGTCGCAAAGAATCAAAGACTTCCTTATGAGATGTAGCATGTTGAGATGCACCACTATCAATAATCCATTCAAGTGGTTTATAAGCATTAAAATAGATAGTAAAAGAAGAATGAGATTGATTTCCATTATGTTTTCCATTTGAGTAGTTTTGAGAATTATGTTGATCATCCTTTTGTTTCTTAAAATAGTTTTGTATTAAGTGACCATTTTTACTGCAATAGGTGCAATGTGGCCTATTTGACTGACTATTAGTATGATAGTTATTAGAAGGCCTAGAATTGTAATGATCATTAAATTATTGGCCTGAGTTATTATTTGAATTATTAGTATTGTTAGATCTTTGATAGTTTTGGTTATTTTGATTAGTGTTAGAAGATCTATCGTTATTGTGACTTTGAGAGACATGCATGTTCGTGAGCTTTAAGGATGCCAAATTGAATTAATTTTGCTTCTTCTTGACACAACATATTTTGAAAGATGACATAAGTTAATTGAGATGCTAAAGAAGGAATAGCTAACTGAGAGTAAATATTTGTAATAAACTATTGGAACTGTCTAGGAAAACATTTAAGAATAATTATGTGGATTATCCTTAAATCTGAAAGATGAACTTGTAAACTAGTTAGTAAAACTTTAATGAAATCAAACTTGAGCAAGAAATCATCAATAGAGTTGAAATCGGTATAGCTACA
This sequence comes from Chamaecyparis obtusa, assembly GCA_027943335.1. Lineage (NCBI taxonomy): Eukaryota > Viridiplantae > Streptophyta > Pinopsida > Cupressales > Cupressaceae > Chamaecyparis > Chamaecyparis obtusa. Next base: position 108,671 of record BSBK01008388.1, on the reverse strand, counting down.
TTTTTCAAGTCTCATCTGCACTACCATAGGTATTTTTCAAGATGTCCCAAGCTTGATGGGCTTCTATACAAGTAGAAATTAAAACATACAATTCGGGACTTTAGGAGATCCCGATTAAACCAAGTGCTTCCTCATTTTTAGTCTTCCAAGAAGTTTGGATAGCTTGAGGAGCAGAGGTTGTGGGTTTTGAACTGGCATCAGTTGCAATATCTAAAATATGTCTAAATCTAAAGATGAAGGTCATGTGTGTTTTCCAGGCATGATAATTTGTACTAGTTAACTTTATTTCTGGCATTAGGGTAGTCATGGTTAAAAATGGAGATTAAAGTAACAAACACCTAAACTTAATGAAAAAACTTAACAGAACCTAGAAAAGAACACAGATCAAACTATATACACTTGCATGCAATAGTAGAAAGCTATTAAAGCTTACACCAAGGAGGCATGCAAGGAAAAACAACAACTAGAGGTAAAAATAGAAACTGAGAACACAAAGGAGTTAACATATCTTGGTTAAGTTGTTATTGATTAACAAATAACACAAGAATCTCTTGCATGCAAAGAGAAAGAAAACTAAATAGCCTGAAAGCAAAGGAAAGGCAACACAATCCGGCAAAACAAATGTTAATGAAACCAAGGAATGGAACTAAATCTGGAAAATGACTAAAATAATGAGAAAGAGAACTAAATCTAATGAAGCCCATTATAATCTTTAGAAATACTCTCCAGAGAAATGCATGCAAACTATAGAAAAAACTATTGCAAGCAAAAAAGAACTAAAACTAATGCATGAAATAAGAGAAACATAAATATTAAATAAGATTCGAACCTACAAAGAATGTTAGGAAACAGATATACTAAAAAAGTTAATAATAAAAGGATTCAAACCTACAATGAATGCGTTAGGAAACTGAATTGAATCTAACTAAAAACCCTTAACACTAGAGCTAAAACCTATTTTAAAACACAACCAGATTTGAAAAAAAACTATAGTTATTAGGTTAGAACAAAACCATCGAACAAAAAGTTTATTATAACAACAAATAAAACCTTGTATTCTATGCTAAATAAATTAAAAAAAAAACTAGCGGTAGATTATTAATGAAACCTAAATCTAAACCTAAATTTAATGTAATACACCAACTTTTATTATCATAAACTATAATAATTATCCCTCACATCTATATTCAATGGAAGAGAAGGCTTAAATAAAAAAGATACTCAACAAATGTGACCCTATATGCTACCAAAATAAAGGGTTAGGTGATCTTGGCGAGCTTAGATTACCTGATTCCGAGCCTCCTACTAGTGAAAAAAAATTGGCTTCTACCAACCAAGTGGTCCTATGGTGACAAAGAGAGGGAAACCCTAAACAGGCTCAAAGTAGGCTATGACCCGCGTGAGGATGCGACCTACGAAGAATGCTACTACTTGATACTCAAACAATCTTACAATTTCCCCATGAGAGTTTGGATCTCTCAGGCGATGCCTTGCATAGCCCTAGTGCACCACCGTTGGTGTCTGCCATTGTGTTCTTGAAATATTATGTCCACAAAATCCTTCCATGAGTTGAGGTTGTGGGTAGAGGGAAACAAGGGAGCGAAAGAGAGCTGCAGAAATATCAACTATGGTAGTCAAGGCCCCTCTCTTGATAACCCTTATGCACAAGTATCTACTTTTATAGGGGAAACCCTTATGCAAGGAAAAAATGTTAATGGTGATAATCTAGAAGTAGCGGAGGCTAAAGAACCCTGGAAAAAAAAAGAATGAACATGAGCCACAAACGAGAGTAGTGATGGGAGGTCACGATACAAAAAGAGTAGCTACATTAGATGAATTTACGCTATGAAACCAATGCAAAAGGATTTAATACAAATGCAGAGAAATGAATAGATAAAATTTAAACAAGATGAAGCAAGGATAATAAAAAATAATACTATTTGGAAATTTGGAAAAAAAGAACAGAAAAGAACTTAAACAAGATGAAGCCAAGAAAAAAAAAGATGATGAAAAGTATTTCTTCGAAATAAGTCCACAGGTGGCAGATGGGGAATTGGAAGAAGAGCTTGTGGAGGCGGGTGGAGGAGAAGTGGGTGAAGAGTTGGTCGTAGAGGGCCAAGGTGAGGGTATCATATTCTTGGCAATGTGGGGGATTAGTGGAGTGAAGTCCTTAGTACTAAAGCAGGGATTCAAACCTTCAAACTCCCAAATTCATGTAATCAGCATTATGCATCATGCAAAGAGGATAACTTTTGAAATGCAAAACAAAGTATGCAAACAAATGAACCTTTGAAATCAGAAAAGATAAAAATGATAGCTGCTTCCTAACCGCGTAAACCAATAAGATGATGGAAATATAGATGCAGTAATTGAGAAGGGGGGGTGAATCAGTTAACCACAAAAATATTACCACAGATCCCTTAGATATCTTATTTGAATAATTTACTGTTGTTACTCGGTAAACAAAGAGAATAACTGCAACTCGGTAAACATACAGAGAAATGTTGAAACTCGGTCTTTGCAGTGTATATTAATTATAATTGTTCTAAAGAATTCATCATTGATTAACATGCATAATGAAATAACAAGAGCACAAGAGACACCAGATTTAACATGGAAACCCAATAAGGGAAAAACCACCAATGTAACTAGTTACTATTTTTCACTCTTCTGAAGTGATGTCTGGTTAGAGGCCAACCCAGTAAAAGGTTACAAAACACACTGTAAGGTGTGACCTGGTTAGAGGATTTAATCACCCTGTTAGGAGTGGCCTTCTAAGAGGTCTTTAAACAATTCAACTGAACTATTACCTTGTTAGAGGATTTACAATATGGTTGTTAAACCAACTCGGTTAAGAGATTTAGAGATCACTGCTACAATGATAAGAAAATAACAGTGAAATGACCTGTACAAGATGAAACTATATTGCTGATTATAGATCTCTCCTCTGCTCCACTTTAGATCCTTTCTGATTGAATGTATCTTTGTTGCTCCTCAAGGATATCTCATCATCCTTCACAATTCACACATATCTGCCTTCAATTGATTTTCATAGTCTTCCCATCTTCTTATTCTCTGCCTTTCTAGAATGATTATATATATATCCTTCAGATTGATTATTTAGTTTGTCAAGTCGGAACAAATAATCATTCCAAATATTACAACTATCGGCTCTTAAACAAGTAAACACAAGTATTACCGAGTCGGCCCAAATATTGTTACTCGGTTACTACAAACTAACTCAGTAACTTTTTGATACTAGGCGTCCACTGTATTACTCGACATCATCATGCACTTGGTAGAAGTAGAAGCTTGGTCTATACTAATCACTTGGTCGTAGTCTGGAACTCGGTAACTACTGGACACTTGGTAGATATAGTGTTACTCAGTGAACTCGGTAGATACTAATTTTTCTTTGATAACCGAGGAAGCCTTTTCCTTTGTTAACCGAGGAAGCTCGGTTGATATTAACTTCTGTCATACTTCCTTTGACACCCGAGAGAACTCGGTAGATACTTAGCTGACCGACTGAGCTCGGTAGACACATAGAATTGATATATAATATGACATTGTGTGACATCAAGGACAATACATATTTACACAATTGTATCCAACAATCTCCTTCAGACAATTGTTTCCAACAATCTCCCTCTTTGGCATTGATGGCAACACAGTATGTCATAGCACAATGAAATTTCATAGAATAAGGAATATATCCTTAGCTTCATTCTGATTCATATCTCCCTCTTTCAGCAAACTATCTTCTCGATTGAAAACTCTCCTTCTTAACTTCTCAAATTCTTCTTAGAAATTTCTCTTGAAATGGTAACAAATTCTCCCTCTTTGACAACACATGCCAAAGATAACTCTCATACTGCAAGTGTATACCAATGTACCTCAAGTACTGATTCATATGTAATGATTGCTTGAATATGCTGCATCAACTTATTAATTTTCAACATGCTCTGGCTGATGCATCATTTAAAACTTTATTTAGTGAGCCTCGAATAGGGGAATAACCCCTATCTTACCTTGGAGATACAAAAATGCATCCTTAGGTAATGGTTTGGTGAATATATCTACAATTTTCTCTTTTGTATGAACATATTCCAATTTGATTTCCTTGTCCTACACTAATTCTCTGACAAAGTGATACTTAATAGCAATGTGCTTGGTTTTGGAATGCATAACTGGATTTTTTGAAATGTTAATTGCACTTGTATTATCACAAAACATAACAACTGGTTCTTTGATCTCAACCATCATGCCTTCCAATAACTGTTTAAACCAAACAATGTTAGAGCAGTTTACTGCAGCAGCAACATATTCTGCTTCAGCTGTGGATTGGGATGTACAATTTTGCTTTTTGCTGATCCAAGATATCAATCTTTTTCCAAGAAAAAATGCTCCACCACTTGTACTTTTCCTGTCATCAATGTTTCCTGCCCAATCAGCATCAGTAAATACTTTTAAGTCCAGATTGCCTCCAAATTTATACCACAAACCATATTCTTTAGTTCCTTTCAAGTACCTCAAGATTCTTTTGATTGCCATCATATGATTTTCTCTGGGTTTTGTTGAGAATCTAGCTACTATACCAACTACTAAGGCAATATCAGGTCTTGTATGCACTACATATTACAATTTTCCAATCATGGATCTATATAAGGTCTGATCTATTTCTTTTGAATCATCATCTTTGGTAAGCTTTAGTCCAGTACACATAGGTGTACCAACTAGTTTTGAATCCTCCATACCAAACTTCTTAAGTATTTCTTTAATGTATTTAGACTGAGTAATGTAGATACCATTCTTGTTCTGTTGAATTTGAAGACCAACAAAGAATTTTATCTGACCAAACATTGACATTTCAAATTCTTTGTTCATTTTCTCTAAAAATTCTTTTCACTGATCATCATTCCCTGTAAATATAGTGTCATCCACAAATATTTCTGCCAAAACAATTTTGTTATCTGGTCCATCTTTGATGTACAAGTTACTGTTATCATTGGTTCTTTTGAAATTAATCTGAATAAGATAGTTATGTAATCTTTCATACCATGCTCTAGGGGCTTGTTTCAGACCATACAATGCTTTGTGTAATTTACAGACCATATCCCTTTTGTTTGGATCAATGAAGCCTTCATGTTGTTCAATGTAGACTTCTTCATCAAGAATTCCATTAAGAAATGCAGATTTTATATCCATTTGATATACCTTAAATTCTTTATGTGCTACATAAGCAAGTAGAGTTCTTACACCTTCTAATCTTGCAACATGAGAAAAAGTCTCACCATAATCTATACCTTCTTCTTGAGAATAGCCTTTACATACTAGTCTAGCTTTGTTTCTTGATACTTGACCATCTTCATCCAGCTTATTTCTGAATACCCATTTTGTTCCAATTACATTTTTGTCTTTAGGTCTAGGTACAAGAGTCCATGTTTTTTTCTTTTCTATTTTTTCTATTTCTTCATTCATAGCCTCAATCTAGCTTTCATTTTCCAATGCATCTTTCACATTTCTAGGTTCAAAATCAGCAAGTAAACATGTACCTTTTAGTTTACTTCTAGTCATGGTACCATCTGATTTGTTTCCAATAATCTAATCTGGTGTATGATGCCTCCTGACATACTTGGCCAATACAGGTTCCTTGCCTTTTGAATGAGTTACATTGTCATCTTCTAGAATTTCCTTTTCAAGTTCAGGTTGCTCCGGCTCGGTAGATGTTTGCTCGGTAGCTTCAGGCTGAGACTTGGTTCCTTGTGACTTTGTCTGAACTTCTTCTTATGACTCGGTAACTGTACTGGGTTCGGTAGATACAGTCAACTCATTATTGATAGATATATCTGGTAATGTATCATGTTCAATGTAAACAAATCTCCTATAATTCTTTGGTTCCTTTTTCCTTTCTTCTTCAGTCTTTTCTGCAAACTCATCAACTTTCACATGTATACTTTCTATGACTTTGTGAGTAGACAAGTTCAAACATTTATATGCCTTGCTTTTGCTAGAATATCCCAAGAATATTCCTTCATCACTTTTCACATCAAATTTGCTTTTTCTAGATTCTTTTAAGATATAACACTTGCTGCCAAATACTTTTAGGTAGCTCACATTAGGTTTATAGCCATACCATAATTCATAAGGAGTTTTGAATGTGTCTTTTCTCAACTGTACTTGGTTCAAGGTATGAACTGCAGTGCTGATAGCTTCCTTCCAGTATTTTATAGCAATGTTCTTTTCAATCATTAGAGTCCTTGCACAATCCATGATAGATCTGTTTCTTCTTTCAGCTATTCCATTTTGTTTAGGAGTTCTAGGGGCTAATACCTGTCTTTTAATTCCTCTTTCAATTGAAAAATTATTGAATTCATGGGAGATGAATTCACCACCTCTGTCTAATCTTAAGCATTTTATTATTTTTCCTATTTCCTCTTCTACTCTTGCCAAATACCACTTGAATTTCTCAAATGCTTCTGACTTTTCTCTCAGATACATAACAATCATCATTCTAGAATAGTCATCAACAAAGAGAATAAAGAATTTTTCTCCAGTATAGCTCTCAACTCCAATAGGTCCACATAAATCAGTATGCACAATTTCCAAAATCTCTTCAGACTTATAGTTTTTACTTTTAAAACTAGTCTTTCCCATTTTTCCAATTTGACAATTTTTACATAGACCAATATCAGGTTTCTTTAGAATAGGAATGCCTCTTACTTTCTTGAATTTGCTTATCTTTACCATGTTGTCAAAATTTACATGACATAACATTTTATGCCATAACCAACTTTCTTCAATTTGAGCAATAAAACATGACTGTTCACCAAGATCAAGATAAAATAGGTTACCTTTTGTTTGTTTGCCTGATCCAATTTGCTTTCCTTTGTCATCTAGTAGTCTTGCTTAGCCATTCATGAATTCAACTTTGAAACCGATGTTGATTAACTGTGCTACACTTAGAAGATTATGCTTTAGTCCTTCAACCCAATAAGCATTATCACATGCAAGTTCTTTGGTTAGTGATATTGTTCCTTTTCCTTTTATACAGCAAGGTTCATTGTTACCAAATCTTACATTGCCATCATCACAGTCTTCAAGGTTTTCAAATTTTGTTTTTTCACCAGTCATGTGATGTGAACATCCACTGTCTATTATCCATATATCATCTTTTCTTATATGAGAAACAAGTGCCATCTTATCTTCATCATTATCAGATTCATCTTTTACAGCAATAAAGACAATTTCTTCTTCACTTTCATCAGAATCTTTAGCCATAAAACATGTTTTCTTACCTTTATCCTTGAATGATTTGAAATTCTTTTTGCCATAGTACTTGTGACCTTTCTTCTCATCCTTGCTTTGCTTGTTTGGACACCTAGCTGCAATATGACCAATTTCTTCACATGAAAAATAGATTAAGGGAGTTTTACCTTTGTATTTTCCTCTGCCTTTAGAGTATTTCTTTGCAAGTAATGCTTCTACAATTTCAAGATCACTATCAGAACTTTCTTCTGATTCTTCTTCACTTTCTAACTGAACCTCTTTTACTTTCTTGCCCTTCTTAAGTGAAACCTTGGCCTCAAATGCTGATTCAATATTTTTAGAAGTTGGAACATAGTTGTCATAGTTGTCTAACTCAAATGCTGTCAATCTTCCCACTATACCATCCAAAGTTATATTATGATTTTCTTCACATCTTTTCTCTTGAATAACAGATACTCTTATTGCATAGATAGGGAGTAAAGTTCTGAGAACCTTACTTAAAATAGTTTCATCAGTAATTGTTCCTCCAGAAGCTCTAATTGCACTTACACTTGCCTTGATTCTTTCAACATATTTTGCAATATTCTCATCTTCTTTCATACTCATCTTATCAAATTGTCCTCTTAGAATTTTTGCTTTGGCTCTTCTCACATTGGCATCACCACCATAGATTTTCTTCAGTTTGTTCCACATTTCATAAGAAGTGGTGCAGTCTTTGATCTCATCAAATTCTTCATAGGTAAGAGCTGATGCAATGTCTATCATCATGGTGTTATGATTCTTTTTCTGTCCAATGTCTTCAACAGTTAATATGCCGGTAGGAACCGTATATTCTTCATCAATGTATTTACATCCTGAATCACCAATGGAAGCCAGATGAAGTCTCATGAGACCTTGCCATGCTGAAAAGTTTTCTCTGTTAAGCTTTGAAATTTCTCTCTTGTAAGACATCCTGATCTTTAGCTTAGGTTCTTGAAACCCTTCCTGCAAGCACCAAATGCTCTGATACCAATTGATGGAAATATAGATGCAGAAACTGAGAGGGGGGGGTGAATTAGTTAACCACAAAAATATTACCATATATCCCTCAGATATCTTATTTGAATAATTTACTACTGTTACTCGGTAAACAAAGAGAATAACTGTAACTCGGTAAACATACAGAGAAATGTTGAAACTCGGTCTTTGCAGTGTATATTAATTATAATTGTTCTAAAGAATTCATCATTGATTAACATGCATAATGAAATAACAAGAGCACAAGAGACACCAGATTTAACATGGAAACCCAATAAGGGAAAAACCACCAATGTAACTAGTTACTATTTTTCACTCTTCTGAAGTGATGCCCAGTTAGAGGCCAACCTCGTAAAGGTTATAAAACACACTGTAAGGTGTGACCTAGTTAGAGGATTTAATCACCCTGTTAGGAGTGGCCTTGTAAGAGGTCTTTAAACAATTCAACTGAACTGTTACCTTGTTAGAGGATTTACAATATGGTTGTTAAACCAACTCGGTTAAGAGATTTAGAGATCACTGCTACAATGATAAGAAAATAATAGTGAAATGACCTGTACAAGATGCAACTATATTGCTAATTACATATCTCTGCTCTACTCCACTTTAGATCTTTTCTGATCGAATGTATCTTTGCTGCTCCTCAAGGATATCTCATCATCCTTCACAATTTGCACATATTTGCCTTCAATTGATTTTCATATTCTTCTCATCTTCTTATTCACTGCCTTTGTAGAATGATTATATATATATCCTTCAGATTGATTATTTAGTTTGTCAAGTCGGCACAAATAATCATTCCAAATATTACAACTGTCAGCTCTTAAACAAGTAAACACAAGTATTACTGAGTCGGCCCAAATATTGTTTCTCGGTTACTGCAAACTAACTCAGTAACTTTCTGATACTCAGCGTCCACTGTATTACTCGGCATCATCATGTACTTGGTAGAAGTAGAAGCTCGGTCTATACTAATCACTCGGTCGTAGTCTGGAACTCGGTAAATACTGGACACTCGGTAGATATAGTGTTACTCGATGAACTCGGTAGATACTAACTTTTCTTTGATAACCAAGGAAGCCTTTTCCTTTGTTAACCGAGGAAGCTCAGTTGATACTAACTTCTGTCATACTTCCTTTGACACCCGGGAGAACTCGGTAGATACTTAGCTGACCGACTAAGCTCGGTAGACACATAGAATTGATATATAATATGACATTGTGTGACATCAAGGACAATACATATTTACACAATTGTATCCAACAATCTCCTTCAGACAATTGTTTCCAACATAAGATAGCAGATTATCTTATACCGCATAAGATTATCTTATACCGCATAAGCCAATTAACATAATCATCAAAAACAAGTGAGGATAGAGGAAAAAAATGTGAAGAGCTTCTCTATCTTTGTAGTTGTATTGTAATTGCAGAAGAAATATAAAAAATCAATTCTGTAGTCTAGATAATCGATATCTATAAAAGATAGATCAAAGAGAAATGATCAACTTTCACAGCAATAAGGAAATTTTTGCGGCAAACAAAGAAATAGAAAAAAGGAGCTTTGAACTACGGTATTTTTTGCTAGATTGACAGACAAGATTAGAACATTAAAAAAAAAGGTCCTACCAACTTGATATTTACTTCTCTGCAATGATAAAAAATGTGTGCAGAATAAAGGAAAAAAATGCATGCAATGATAGAAGAATGTAAACTTAGAAACTAAAACAGAATACAAAGAGCCGAAATTTGAAACAATAATTGTTAATTAAAAAAAACTATACATGCATGTAACCAATATTAGAAACAAGGATAGAAGAATAAACTTTTAAATATTTAAATGCTTTTAATATTATAATATTAAAAATATTATAGTATTAAATTAGGATTTTGATATATTTAATTTTGTATTATGTTCTTTATCAATAATGTATCCAAACCTGTACAAAACAAATCAATAATGTAACCAATAGATAAACCAGGTTTGGCGGTAAACTAGCCAAACCCAAAAAAAATTTGATTTTTTCTCTCTTAATCAGATTAGTCAAAAAAATATATACTAGCAATAAACTCTCTCAAGAGTCTCTTATATTGGAGTGCTCCAAGATATGGTAGCTCCTTCATTTGTACACTCAATAATGGATTAAACCAACTTCCTATGATACCATGTTAAAATAATAACATAATATAAAGAGACAGGAAATTTTTTAATCAATGAGCAAGGAATAAGGAGATTTACCATGAATAATCACAAAACTAGGAGCATTCAGAAAAGAACAAGGCAACAAGGAGACAATATTTTGAAGGAGGAAAAGCATAAAAAAAACCCCGTGATATAATGAAAATGGCAAAAATGCCTAAGAATGAGAGATAGAGTGAGAGCTTAGCTCATACAATGTTCAAGAAGAAGAAGAATCTCTAGTGAAGAGAGAAGGAGAGACATCTCTTTTAATAGAGATGTGACAAAGGAGTTACATTGCAACTCCCATTTCTGTGTTTGCCACATTTCACTAGTGTGTGAGACAAGTGTAGGATTCCTCATAATAAGGAATATCTATTTTCCTTAATAAAGGAAATTACAAATATGACATGTCCTCCCACTTGGACTAGAGGATGAATACAATAGGATACCTTGGTTTATCCTTACATATTTACCAACGAAAGATGAAATTCTAACAAGATTGTAACATATCCTTGCATTTTGGAGGACTTCTAAGTTTCATTGTAATATCATGCCATAATCAGGAAGGCCTTACAGCCCGGCATGTATGATTTATTTGATCACAATATATGAATGATCTTGCATTCTCTCTCTCACTGTTGTGTTTGTTGGCTTCTACATTGTGTTGTACAGGCTTGGATCATTAGGGTGTGACATTCCTTGGCCCCTCTTGCTCCATGCCTTGTGTCACCTTCATAAATCAGTAGAGATGCTTTAATTGGCCCCATCATTGTAAAATCCTCATTTTATACCAAGTCGAGACTTCTAAGGGGTTCATGAATTTCATACTGATTCCCCAAAGCTGTATTTGCACCCCTATTGGCCACTATATCTGCCACCTTATTAGCCTCTCTGTAAACGTGGGAAACCTTAAAGTCCTTGAACTCCTTTAACAAGAAATGTTAATCTGCTTGATGTATTTGTCAAGATGCCACACTACTATCTTTCCTCACGTTATACCATTAGTGATTATCTCTGAGTCCCCTTCAAGGTGTACTTTGCGGACACCCAATTTGGCTCCTAAGACTAAAGCCTCTTTAGCCGCAACACATTCAGCCACATTATTCATACCATCCATCAATCATTTGGCTGTAAAAGAAAGGGTGTTTCCTTGATGATCTCTTGCTATATAACCACAACTAGAGACCTCCGAGTTTCCCTGAGTGGCTCCATCAAAGTTGATTTTCACCCATCCTTCCTCCGGCGGTTGCCAAAATACCTTCTCCCTTTTTTGTTTAGGATTAACCCTTAAAAGCCCATTAATGGGTCATCCCCCCATGTTGTTGAATGTAAACTGTAGGATCAAAATAACATCTAGTGAACCTAGAAGAAATTTTATATATATATATATATATATATATATATATATATATATATATATATATATATATATATATATATATATATATATATATATATATATATATATATATATATATATATATATATATATATATATATATATATTCTCATACCAAACTCTAGGATCTTGCTTAAGACCATATAATGAACATCAAAGCCTATAAACAAGTGAATAATTATGTACAAAGCCTGGTGGTTGCTCCATATAGATCTCTTCTTGAAGGTCACCATGTAGGAAAGAACTCTTCATATCCATCTGATACACTGACCAACCCCTTCATGCAACAATAGAAAGTACAAAATAACTGGAATCCATCTTGGAAAGAAAAGCAAAGGTCTTAGAATAGTCAATGCCTTCAACATGAGAAAACCCCTTATCCACTAGATAGGCCTTGTACTTATCAACATAACCATTAGCTATAAATTTAGTACTATACAAATCCATTAGGAAGAGGAACCAAATCCAAATTATTATTCTTCAATAAAGAAGAATTATTTCTGAGGATAAATAGAGACTACATGACTCAAAAGACTAATCCCTAAAGTTTGGGAATGAGTGCAACGAGTGGAAAAGGGATTACTTACAAGAGGACCAACAACATCAATAGTTGTTTTAGCCTATAAAGGTCTACTAGGTGTAGGTGGAGGAGTAGGAGAAGATGGAGTAATGCCAACAACTATATCAATACCATCTCTAGGAATGGAAGCAACATGACCTTCAACATCATCATCATCATCATCATCATCATCATCTAAAGGAAGGACATCTTCAGAAGAAGAATGTGGAAGGAGAGAGAGAGAGAGAGAGAGAGAGAGAGAGAGAGAGAGAGAGAGAGAGAGAGAGTTGTGATGGAGAATCCTCCTGAGTATAGGATTCATCAAACTGAATGTCACAATGAAAATGAACCTCTTGAGTGACAAGGTTGAATAATCGATAACCATTCACATCCTCGCAATAGCCAACAAAAATAAAGTGCTAACTCTTCTTCTCCATTGCTTTACACTGATTATCATGAATGCATGTCCATACATCACTGCCATATACTCTATAAAAGGATACTCTGGGCTTGACATGAGACCAAGCCTCCTTGGGAGTCTTATTCAGTACTATCTTATGAACCATACAATTTTGAATATAGTTGACACAATTAACAACCTCTACCCAAAATGTTGGTGCCATGGACGTAGACTGAAGCATGTAATTGGCTATTTCCCATAAGGTTCTATTCTTCTGCTTGACCACACCATTTTTCTAAGGAGTGTATGGAACTATATGTTGATGAAGAATAACTTGAGTATGATAGAATTCCTTGAATGCTTGATTAACGTACTCCCCCCATTATCTATGCGGATCTTTTAAAGGGAATGCCCTGATTACTTCTTTACAATTACAAGGAAGGTTATGATTTGTTAAAGGACCTCATTCTTTTATATTAAAAATTATGTCCATGTGCACCTAGAGAAGTGATCAATGAAGGTGGGCACATACTTGGCCCCTAAAAAATGGAGAAGGAGATGACATCAGGTCGCTATGCACCAATTCAAGGGGTGATGAAGCTCTTGAGGCCACACCCTTAGGAAAGGGATCTCAATGATTCTTTCCAAGAACATAGCCCAAATAAACTCCATCTAAACAAGAGATCTGATGTAGACTGGAATGACCAAGGTCTGGATGCTCATCTGTTGAAGATATCTATAATTCATGTGCCCAAATCTTTCATGCAAAATCTTGTAGAATCTATATATGAGAAATAAAGGATGATGCCAATGAAGAATCAAATCCATCAAACCTATACAAGTGGGCTGCATGATCATTTGTTCATGTAACAATGATCTTTTCAGGATTCTCCATCTCTTTAATAGTCACATGAGTAGGGAAAAAGTCAATAATTTTTCCATCACCGTGATTGCAAATTTTATAGATGGGAAAGAGATGTTGTGAAATATTAGGAACAAAAAGAGTATCGTCAATGCTACCATCATGCATTTTAATTGATCTTGTCCCTAGAACTAGAATCTATGATGAGTTCTCAAAAGTAATATGTGAAGTAGGACTTTCAGAAAGTGAGTGAAGAAGATCAATAGATTGACTCATGTGATGTGAAGTACCATAATCAAGAATCCAAATATAACTTGTAGATGATGAAGCCTTAGCTGAGAAGGCTTCTCCTTTTCCCGAGGAAGAAGAATTAGGCATTACAATGTTGTGCCTCTTCATAGCTTCTACTAATGTTACTAGACTTTGGGAGTATGTGTGTCATTATGCGTGGGTTTCCCCAAAAGGAATAGTTCTCTTGTTTCTTTGTCTACCTAGAAGATGACCATCCTGAGTTAGGAAGAGGAGAAGGACAAGGAGGTTTAGGCTTCTGATCATTATTCACCTTAGGCTTATAGGGAGGCTTACCTCCTCAAGATGAATGTGTTTGTGGATGCTTCTTATACCTAACCTTTCCCTTAGGAGATTGAGCCATCAATGCATGACTCTTAGGAAGAGCATCCATTTGAGTTAACTTTACTTTCTCCCTAATTAATCTATCATAGAACTCCTCAAATAAGGGCATATTATGATCTTCTCCCACAACATCCATAGTAGAATAAAAGGTAGAGGCACATACTTGGAAAGGACCTCTAAGCTTAGTAGATATGATCAAGAAAATACACTCCTTATCTTCTTTGGCATGGCCACAACCTTTCAACTGAGATAAAATTAACTTGATCTGTGCAAGGAAATCTTGCATTGAGGAAAATGCATCTGGGGAAAGAGAAGTGAGATCCGCTTCTAACTGCAAGATTTTGAATTGGCTGACTTTAGCATACAACCCTACAAGCTTATCCCATACTTCTTTTTGTATTGTACACTTAGCAATATGAAACAATAGATTATCTGACACATGAAGACTGATGAGTCCTTTTGAATCATTCATTTTGTTTCTATGAACAAACTACTCAAATACCTTGGTGAACTCAGGTTGGTCAGCTTGCAAGAACTAGCAAAGGCCTTGAAATTGCAACAATTGCGACATTTTGAGCTTCCATGTGTGATAGTAATGTGGGGTGAGAAACTCAATCCTAAGATCTAACATGTCATACAAGGGCATACAAAGGATTAATGTGCCTAACACAAAATAACTTGTAGCTACAGGTTAGTAGATCTCACATAAAATGGCAAAAATTTCAAAAAAAATACCGTTTTCACAACGTAGTTTGTCGAAGCAGCTTTCTAGTGATACCCTGGTTGCAGAAAGCCGACGCCATTGACAAAAGTTGCACTAATTTGATAAAAAGGACTTAATTTAGGCATTTTTATAATCGAAACTAGACTCCTAATTGCTCCATATGACTACGAACGTGGACTGTCCTGCAAACCGTCACCAAAATCAACGCAGTCCACAACCTCATCGGGCTATATGCTCATTGATTATGAGAGCATCGGCCTATTAAAATCACCGAAAGTCGGTGATATAATAAAGGTGGCATGATGCTTGCAGCGGCGCATGGCCTGAATGCAAATTGCTTGGGCCCATCTTTAAATCTCCACTGGAGCTACAGCATTAAACTGAGATCCATTGGAAAGATTGACGACAATCTATATTTGAACATGGTTGTGCACAGATCAATATACGCACAGACCAGCGAATGGGAGAAACACGCGGCATCTGAAGACATCATCAGATCTTCAGATGCCCCCTGTCGAACCGAAGAATGATGCACAAAAAAAATGTTCTCCACGTGACCCTAAAAGAAGGTTGATAAGACCGTGCTCATTAATACCTTGAACATTGTCATGAAATCCTCAAACATAGTGGACACGTGACCATGTATAGTGCCGCTCCATTCCTCGCCTCCGTGCTTGTTAGCGCTACGCTCTGAGGCAGACATTGGATGCAATAGCTACCGGGAGTAAGGCTTGCATCAAGGAGAAGATGAGCGCAATTGAAAGACCATGTGCAGTGGCTGCCAATTCCAGATGCAGACAGTATTGACCGGACACAAATAAAGAAACACGCATGTAACACACACAGCTCATCATTAAACAGAAAGCATTTGCAATAATTTGTAGTCTACAGTATAGATTCCATTGGTTTTCAAACACGGTGACTAACAAAGGCCAAGTCATCTGGTTGGAAGCACAGCTTCAATGAGTAGGTGAAAGGGCAGACTTAAGCCACAATATGCCAAATAGATCCGCGGATCATAACAATAGTTGAACCACAAAAAATGGCCAAAACATTCAAGGCCATCGAAAACAAAGACATTAATTGGCCCAACTAACACATGGAAAACTCTTTGTTTGTAGCAAAGATCGGCAAAAGCAAATACAAGATAAGGGGCATAATGTATACGTGACTAATCCAAAAACACTTGTCAATGGAAATGGACGTCGACCAGTGCTAAAACAGTGGCAAAGAATAACAATCCATGCAATAAGTGAAGATTATGTTTGATTGGTAAGCTATAATCAAAGGAGTGGGTAGAAAAACGGAAGTCGCAACCAAATAAAGTGACTAACGTGTCGGCCAACTACTTTATAGAGGATTTTGCTCAGCGTAAATATGGGGTCCCTCCAATAATAAAACCGACTAAAGTGTCGGCCAACCACTTTATAGAGGATTTTGCTCAGCGTAAATATGGGGTCCCTCCAATAATAAAACCGACGAACTCAAAAATCAAAAAGGCAAACCAACAATTGAACTTACAACCATTGGAAATCTACGATCCCCACACAATCTTCAAATATAAATGCCAGTAAAATAGATATTTCAAAGGCAGATTCTCATGGATATCTGAAAGCTCGAGACAAGATGACCCTCAAAACCATAGAGAGATTCACAAACAAGAGAGCTTGATCACAGACTATAGACAATCTACAATGGTAAACTTATAAAAGGAACCAAGGACCTCCAAAAAAAAATGAAAACTCTCAAAATTAGAAAGAGCTGCAAGACTTTCTGCTTTGAAAACTCTCAAAATTAGAAAGAGTTGCATAAGACTTTTTGCTCTGATACCATGTTAGGATACACTATCCTATACCCAAAATTTAATCCCAAGACATCTACTAGAGAGTGATATTAAACACAAGAAATATATTTAGTGAGGTGATTATAAACAAAGTGATTATAAACACACAACAAGATCTACTTATATAGACGAGCGTATAGAAAGAAAGGATAGGGTTGAGACAAGTGTCTCAACATGGAGGAACTAGAGTTCTTATAGAAGTCTACAATCTCCTCTAGGATATGCTAGAGTCCAAATTGAACTCAAAGATATCCATCTACCTCATTAATGTGGTTTACCTAAGTAAACTTAGATAAGAAGTAATCTGGTGAAAATAATATTACTCCAACAAGTCACACTAGACATATGTGCAAACCTCACCAATCCATTTCCCTAGTACAAGCAATTGGAAAGTGCTATATTTTTTGTTTGACGGTTGTCTTTTTTCTCTTGTTATGGGCTCATATCCTCATGAAGAACTTTTGTGCAGAAATATCCTTATTATTTATTTTCAATGCCCTAAGTCTGGTAATGATAAAAGAATGACCAAGAACTAAATAAGGATGACAATACTTACAGAGTCTCCATGAGGTTAGGTAATCACAAAAAATCAATGCTAACATTGTCATAGTTGGAAGTATTTAATTTTAGCATTCTCAATCTTCTCCAAATGCAAACCAACATCAATTTAAATGCCACTTTGTAGTAAGCAAGATTTCCTAACGTCCCTGATAATTTTAACTAATAGAAAAAGAAATTTGACTGCCTTCCATTGCAAACTTGCTCTGATTCCAAATGAAAGAGGAGAGTAGATTATTTTGTTATATTGTTCAACGATTTCACATCACTTTATACAAGAGATATATACAGCTTGGTAGCTATATAATTATAATTGTGTTGTAATTGATAGATAGTTATGCGTATCAATGTTATTACACCAACAGGATCAATTCGTTGGTTTTATTTCGTTGATTAAAATGGAGTGTGGAGGGGAATGTGTTGAACATATTGAAAGGGCTATAATGGAGAACAAAGAATTTGTGGAACAGGTAGAGTTGAAATAGTAGGGCATGTATTTTGATGTAGATCTAGTTCTTTCTTTATGAGTTGAAATATATTTTTAATTGAGATACTTCACTTAGATAATTGTTGTATGTTTGTATAATTGAATAATTAAAAAAGAATAAGACTTCATTTTTTTGGAAAGGGCTTGTATTGTGTTTATAGCTGGGATTTGGACTTATTCCCAAACCTCTATTACATCAATTACATTTGCAAGACACATAGTCTCCACTTGTTGTCCATATGGAAAGTTCTAATTACATCACGTATGACTTAGTATAGTGCAGCAATATTTAAGGATTATGTGTTGGAAGTTGCACTGTACATTATGTTGACACATAAACTCAAAAGTCATTTTAGTTTAAGGTAGAATCCACTAAGCATATGTCATCACATCATCAATGGCCATGAATATTCTCTCATGCCCTTTTCTATGGAAGAAGGTGGGTCATATCTCATCTCCATTCACCAACTAGCATTATTCTATTATAGTGCATGGTCTCTCCATAAAATAATTTTACAATGGGGATTTGTTTCCATTTCAAAACACCCAGTTTCAGCATATTACAATTCTTGCACTCTTTCTTGCTGATGATGGATCACGGAGTGTTATCTGAAATGTTGATGCTAAAAAACACACACAATCAAATCCAAAAATGTACATACATTTAGAAATGGATTGGGGAAATCTGATAATATTAATTCACCATATTAGATTAAGAGTCAAAGAAATCTTAAGAAATATGACAAAATAAAACAAAATGAGACCCAAATTCATATAAAATCATCCAAGATAAATAAAGAAAAAAACATAAATATCAATTTAATAAAAATACTTTATTATATAATAAAAATGAAATTTTACTATATTCAACTTTATACACATTGTTATTTTTAATACAAAACAAATAGATATACACAAACAATTCATACATAATTTTTTTATAAAAACATATAATTATAGATAAATTTGTTTTTTATATTTTCTCTACGTGTTCCATTTATACACCATCACTATTTGTACTACTACATTTTCATATATAATAATAGCCAGACATTCGAGAAAGCTTATCTCTTATACGGATATTTGGTACTGCTGTTCAAAGGGAACATTGAAGGGTAGATAAAGTAAACTTGATGACTGGGAACAACATTTTGGTTAAGTGTTCAAACAATCAGTACACATGAAGGGGAAGGCGAGGTTTGATGGTGGCCTCCAATGGAACTGCTTTGTGTACTGTGAGCCCGAGTGCCCCAGTCAAGTCAATTTCAGTGCCCTCTGGGGGAAACCATTCGAAGCTCTGAAGAAGCCGCCCCAATGTATAGCTGACCACAATCAATGCCAAAGACATAGCCGGGCACATTCTTCTCCCTGAACCAAACGGAATCAATTCAAAGTCTTGCCCTTTCACGTCGATCTCTTTGGGGCTTTTGAGAAAACGTTCAGGAATGAATTCCGTGGGGCGCTCCCACACGGCCGCATCCCGTTGAATTGCCCACACATTCACTAACAGTTGCGTTCCTGCGGGAATGTGATATCCTCCAACAATGCAGGCCTCGGCAGATTCGTGAGGGAGCAGGAGAGGTGCCGGTGGATGAAGCCTGAGAGTTTCTTTCACAATCGCCTGCAAATATTTCAGCTTCGGAATATCTGATTCCTCCATTAACCGTTCCCGTCCGACATGTATGTCGAGCTCTTGCTGGGCTTTTGCCAAAATATCCGGATGCTGCATCAGAGTTGACAGTGCCCACTCGACGGTCACAGAGGATGTTTCAGTACCTCCACTTATGATGGTCTGCAAAAACAAGAAACAAATTTTTAGTATAGAGCGTACAGTTGAGATCATCCAAATAAATCAAAATTTAGAATGATAATAAAAGTTGAAAGACACTTACTCTATTCAAACAAACTATATAGTTTATGCAAAGAGAAAGTGGTAGAAGAACATACATGGGCGGTGGCTTTCACTACATCGTCCTTATTGACAGATTCAATTTCATGGTTGTCCGTTTCAGAGATGAGAACATCCATTAAGTCTCGAGCATCAACCATTCTCTTCTTACGGTGGTCATGTAGCAATTTCTTCATGAAAACCTCTCTCTTCTTCTTTAAATTCTTCATTCTAGACACTACTCCGTTCGGATCCACCCACTTGAGGAAAGGCAGATAATAGCTGATATCTAATGCTCCAGCTAACGAGGAACCTTCTTTTAACATATCCTTAAAGTGCTGCGCTTCTTTGTAATCATCGGAACACAGATCTGGCGAATATCTCTCACTGGCAACCATTCGCATGACGATGTTAAATGTTAGATCAGAGAGCCTCGACTCGATGTTCACTAGATTGATATCTCGCTGCCAAATCTCGAACAACGAACGGATGAGGCTGGAAGTTTCCTCTGCACGGACGTGCCTGAAAGATTCGATCCTGTCGGCAGTAAAGAGCTGGAGCCTGCAGATTTTTCTGACCTTTCGCCAGAATGAGCCGTAAGGAGCAGAAGCTAACACTTTAAAGTCATATCCAATGTGCTTTCCTGTAGACGTAAGTGGGCGTGAAGCAAAGGCTCTGTCATTTGTTGTGAGGCATTCTTTTGCCAGATCTGAAGAACTAATGACCAAAACCGGGCGGACGCCGAGTTGGAGATGCATGATGGGGCCATAGGTCTGTGTGAGAGAGGATAGAAGTCTGTGAAGGGGCTGTTTGCTTCTATATAGAAGAGGAATATGGCCAAGTATTGGCCACGATGGAGGGTGCGGTGGCTTTGCCTTAACTCTGCATCTGAGAGACTTTGCAATTAGCAAAAGGGCAGCCAGTAGTACAGCAAGAACGGTAATGGAAGTTCCTTCCCACGCCATAACTCACGGCCAATAATTGTGATTTGTATAAGAACACTATGTATGACTACTACGCTGTTATTTGAGAGCTCTATTATTGAGCTTAGACTCCTTTTCAGCGTTTTGATCAGTTAAGCTTTTGTCGGTGTTTTAATACAAAATGAACTGGCATGATCATAGCTCTATTATTGAGGTATGACCTTATTTGAGAATTGATATGATCGGGATTTTCGAGTATTTAATAAGAAATAGACGAGCAGGACAAGAGTTTTATTATTGAGTTGCAACTTTCTGAGAATTGATAGGCTCGTTTTTAATGTTTTTATCTGGCTAAATTATAGTACTGTGAAAATATTTTGTTTTTCTCAGAGTAAAACAAGTATTGAAGGGACCCGCAAGTTGTAATCAGAGTTCTATTATTGAGTTGCAACTTTTTCGTAATTGAGAATTGATAGGCTCCTTTTTAACGTTTTTATTGGCTAAACTATAGTACTGTGAAAATATTTTGTTTTTCTTAGAGTAAAACAAGTATTGAAGAGACCGGAAAGTTGTAATCATAGTTCTATTATTGACTTGCAACTTTCTCATAATTGAGAATTGATATGCTCCTTTTTAACGTGTTTATCTGGCTAAATTATAGTACTGTGAAAATGTTTTGTTTTTCTTAGAGTAAAACAAGTATTGAAGGGACCGGCAAGTTGTAATCTTTGACAGCTGACCAGCAGCAAAAACAAAAGGAAACAAAAAGACTCAATAGACTACAAAGCCTATTGATTTTCTTTTATCATTTTAGTTCTTATACAAAATATAAGAGTGAAAATATTAATATGGAATACAAAATAAAATTATTTCAGAATAATTATCATTATATATTTCCTTTATGTGTATGCTTCTCATTTTAATTGATATAACATACTACTCTTGGTGATGGGCTCATTTCTTTATATGACCATTTCAATTTAGGAGGCATATTTTTATTTGTTAATGGCATGATATTATTAATATAGGTTCTTCTTAATCATTATTAATCATATAAATTATATGTATCTATTCTCGAATTAGGGAATGTCTATAAGTTCAAGATACTAGAAGCAATTGCCATGTCACTCATGTTTAGTATTGCAAATCTTAACCAATATCATGAAGAATAAAGGAGTGACAAAGTAGAATTGTACTTTATAAGAATACCTATGATGGTGATGATGATGATTATAGGAACAAATAAAGTAGATTTTGGACAACAAAGTTAGATGCAATACTTGTCATAGATTCAACAAGCTCAAATGAAATGCCTTATATTTTCTCCAAAATTGGCAAAGTGCAAGACTCACTATTCAAATATCCTTGAGTGTCACATTAAGGAGCATCCCAATAACCTTATTATATTTTACCATGATTTTGTATGAAAAATAGTTTTAGAATTAAGAAACTTTGAATTATCTTATAAAAAATTATTGTCGTTTGTAGTTCACAATTTAGAACAACAATCATTCAATTCATTGGGTGAAGTTTTTGAAACCTTTCCATAGTTTGTAACATCAAACCCATTATATCATGATGCAGTATGGGGATAGAGAGCCTTTAAAGGGAATTGCGTTGAATTTTAGTAACTCTTGGAGGCTCATTGAGTTTACGTTGACCCATGCATTTTATAGAATTGAGTTATGGTGCACCTTGAAACTGAAATGAAGTATCCATATGGACAAGAATTGATATTTTTGAACACTTACATTCAATGAGAGGTTTTTTTTGAGTGAAAAACCTAGAAAAGTTGGAGAAAAATTAAGGTATTAGAGTTAGGAATTTGAGTCTGGTTTTGAGTATTGTAGTAGTCATATTCACATGTGTAAGCTTGTATTAAACTTGCGGTGGTTTGTAATTCAATTTGTAATCTAAATGTAGTGGGTAGATGAACATATTCAAATCATTATATAATAAATAGTCAATGAGAAGATCTACTCAATTGTAAATATTTTATTTTTATCAACACTCTATTACATGATTGAACAATCATATATCTAGAAACTTTATTAATTATTGCATAAATGTGCAAATTATAATGCATGTATGGTAAACACAAATATTTTATAAATTTAAAAAATACAACATGTTTCATATATTTTGTATTTTGTTATAACATGCAAGCATTACAACACTAGCATATTATGGCATCCTCTTGTTATGGATTATAATTTGCAAAACCTAAACCATGATACTAGTTTATTGTCTCATTTTTGGGTTCAAAATATTTTCTACGGAAGAAAAAACTAGCACATTTCAAATATCAAATTAGATTTGTACAAAATATTTCAACTAAAAGATAATAAAATAGAGAGGAATCGATGAATTCAAGTAGCTTGATGAATAATCATAAAATTTGTACTTGAATAATCTTCCAATGTCTCTTGCAGTTTCTCAAGAAACCTTTAAACTTTAGGATAATTTGGCCTCGAATGAAATTTAGTATATATACAAATATTGAAGAAGGGGTAAGTTCACTCATCTATGATCCCAATGGGAAAAAGTAGTGATTTATTTCTCTTTCAATTTAATATAGTTATAATTTTTTATGTAAATATATTATTCCATTATGTACAATCGAGGATAAAAAAAAGATATGACACGCAATAGTTAGAAGTATCGAGATGAAGAATTGATGCGGGAGAATCTAGAAGTGTAAGAGAAATCTTGTGTCACCTAATTAATATTTTTCTTTAAGTTTTAATATTTATAGCTGATACTGATGAGGCTCACTGCTCTAAAATGTCCTAAAATCTTATAAAAAAATACTCAAGTTGAATTTTGGACCATTCAATGATCGAATGGAACCTTGTTGAATGTTTGGTCAATTCTTGCACTTGGAAAAGCATGGTATAGAGTACTCCAAGATCTTGAATTAAAAAATATGCTTAATTAAGTTCTCGTATCTGAAAGTTGAACTTCTTCTTGGAGGATAATTAGAATATTCAAAATACACCTAGAGGCACCAAAACCTACTTTGAACATATTTTTGGCATATTCAAACGTAGATTAAAGAGAGAGTGAAGTTATAGGTAATAAAATGGGGAACATGGAATTTAGTTTAGTTTTAGAAACTAGAATGAGATGTATGGATCCAAGAGCAAGGGGAATGAAGTTGTAGTGTGTTGCACCATATTGCATGTTGCATGTAATATTTCTATTGTGTAATCTATCATCTTCTCATGTAATCAATCAAATTTTTATTAAAGAAAGTCATATTTGCATGTGTGCAATCTGAGATACTGTATTATTGTATACTATTTGAGCTAACATACATCAAGAATCTTTAATAATTGTAACATTAAATGGTGTGATTTGAAGCGTCTCTAATATATAATGATTTTGTTGCAGTCAATACAGATCTAGATGAATTTGGCATAATAAGACTAGAATATTTGCAACCAAATGAGTTTGTGTTGTAAAACTATTTCCGACATAGATTTCATTATTTGCGTTATTTGCTCCTACTTAGCGCCAAGTTTGAGATGCATGATGGGGCCATAGTGCTCTGAAAGAGAGGATAGAAACCTTTGAATGGGCTATTTGCTTCTACTTAACAGAGGAAGACGCCCAAGTATTGGCCATAATGGAGGCTACGGTGGATGTGCCTTTGTCTTAACTCTACGTCTGAGAGAGTTTGCAGTAAGCAAAAGGGCATCCAGTAGTACAACAAAAACGGTAATGGAAGTTGCTTCCCACGCCATAATTCGTGACCTAAGCTCCTGATAATTGTGATTTGAACAACAACATCAAAGTTTTTAAACATGACAACTCTATTATTTCACTGCTCTTTAATTGAGCATAGGGCTCCTTTTTAGCATTTTGATCATGCTAAGCTTTTCTAGGTTTTTTAATACAAAATAAACGAGCATTATCACATCTTTATTATTGAGGTACGGCCTTCTTAATTGATAATTTATATGATTGGGATTTTTTGAGTATTCTGATACAAAATAATGAGTATAACGACACTAATTCTATTATTGAGTTAGAACTTTCTCATGGTTGAGAATTGATAGGCTCCTTTTTAGCATATTGATTGGCTAACTTCTATAATTTTAATAAAAAAATAGAGTATGAAAAGTTTTATATGGATTAGAAAATTAAATTTATAAGAATTATTAAATTATTATATAATTTTTCTATCTGTGTTTCTCATTTTATTTGGAATAACATTTGATCCTTAGTGTGATTGGTTCATCTTTTTATGTGGTCATTTCAATTTGGGAGGTATATTTTTAGTTGTTAATGGTATGATACTATTAATATAGGTTCCTCTCAATCTTAATTAATCATATCAATTATATCTACCCAAAGGTTTTAAAACATGTTCTCAATTTCTCTTTCTACTATGTGTACCTTATTATCCTATAAATTCCAATTTTTAACCACTTTCTCTTTTCATAATTCCAAACTTTTAATTACCATCTTGTTCAAGTACTATACACATAAATGCAGAGGTTATAATTTTATAAAAGAATTTAATTGTTCTTAGAACCCTCAATTGATTATTACTTTTAGTTTAGAAATATTAGGTTCTAAATGATAGTTTTAAGTTACCAATGAAATAAATTTGATTAATTATAGATTTTATTTATATAATTTTAATAAATCAAATAAGTGTAAGATTTCCTTGAGAAGTTTGATTTAGAGTTTGTGAATAAAAATTCATTATGCGATGGAGTTAAACTTTTTTTGTTGTTGTATTTTTCTCATCCATGGTGTTTTGTTTGAGAAGCTAGGTGCGCTTTCCATCTGTCAACATGGCATGAGTTTGTTAGATTTCTCTAATATCAATTATTGGAATACTAAGAGGGGGTGAATCAATAATAAATGATTCTTTAAACCTTAAAAATTTAACTCTGATTCAACTCAGTAAAACAATGTAGTAGAGAGATATATATGGGTCTTGAAAGACAAAGCCATGTTAGGTACCCATGTGCAAGTAAAATGAAATCTTGTAACCGAAGAAAAGAAGAAGAAACTAGTGGGAGAAATCTCTTCTCAAAAAAGAGAGAACAAAAAAAAGTTGAAAAGCAATAAAAAGGAAAGGACTCCTCAAGAAACCCCAAGGACTACTTCCTTCACCTTTAACATCGATCACAACTGAAGCTAGCGAGGAGATGCTAAAGATTTGGTGAATATAAGTGCAACCTGTTACTCTGTAGGCAAATGCTCCAAAGATAAAACACCATCTTGAATGAGTTGCGAAATGAAGTGCATGTGGCTTTTAATGTATTTTATGTGTTGATGTTACACAGGGTTGTGAGAAATATGTATGGAACTCTGATTATTACACCAAAGAGTACTAGGATGAGTAATAGAAAATCCAAACTTATCCATCAACTGTCAAAGCCAAATAATCTCTTGACTAGCCAAGACAACTCCCTGATACTCAGCTTTAGTTGATGATAATGCAATAGAAGTTTCCTTTTTCCAAGACCAAGAAATTGAAGTAGAGCCAAGGAAAAAAGAAAAATCCATAGGTAAACTTTTGGTCATCAACATCACCAACCCAATCTGATTTAGTGAAGCCCACAATCTCCGTACCACCTAATGTGTAGTGAATGTCAAATTGTATAGTGCCCTGAATATATCATAGAATGCACTTAGCTTCCTAACAATGGCTCTCATGAGGATCTTGAGAGAACTGAGAGACAAGACTAACTACAAAGGAAATATCAGGATGACTATGTGTCAAGTACAAAAGGATTCCAACTAACTACTTATACAAGTAGCATCCATTGTTGGAGTAGTGCAGTTGGTAGACAACACAACACTTGACTATAAAGGAGTAGGGTCTAGCTTATAATAAGACATTCCAAGTCTTTGTATAAAATCAAGAGCATAATTTTTTTGGAAGATGAAAATACCTATAGAAGATTAATGAATTTGAAGACCAAGGAAATAATGTAACAAACCAAGGTCAGCCATATCAAATCTCTTCATCAGGGCTCTTTGAGTTTCCTCAATCATGGCATGAGTATTCCCTATGAGTATTAAGTCATCCACATAAAGAACAAGAATACGATCCCCCCATGCAACAGAATGTAAACAGGAGGATCGAAATGAATCTAGTGAACCCAGAAGAAAGCAAAAAACTCTCCATGTTCTCATACCAAGCTCTAGGAGCTTTCTTGAGACCATATAATGAACATTAAATCTTGAAAACAAGTGAAGAATTACATACAAAACCTAGTGGTTTATCCATATAAATCTCCTCTTGAAGGTTTCCATGCAAGAAATCGGTCTTCACATCTATTTGATACACTAATCAACCCCTTGATGCAACAACAAATTGTTCAAGATGATTGTAATCCTTCTACGCAACAAAAGAAACGATCTTAGAATAGTCAATACCTACACCCTGAGAAAACCCCTTAGCCACTAGAAGGACCTTATACTTATCAAAAGAACCATCAACTACAAATTTAGTATGATACACCCATTTGCATCGAATCAGATTTCTTCCCTAGGGAAGAGGAACCAAATGCCATGTATAATTCTTCATCAAAGAAGAATTCTCCTTTTCCATAACATTATCACATTCTAGTATACCCGAAGCATCTAAAAACTTTTGAGGATCAGTAGAGACTGCATGACTCAAGAGACTAATACCTAAAATTTGGGAAAGAGTGCAACAAGTGGAAGTGAGATCACCTACAAGAGGACCAACATCCTCAACAAGTTTTTGAGTCCATAAAGGTCTACTAGGTGCAGGTGGAGGAGTAGGATAATGTAATGCCCAAAAGTTGGGATCAAAACACAACCAACAATTTTTTTTTAAAAAGGTTATAAGTTCCTACGCTCATGATGCGGGTAAAGGAGTTAATGACGAGGTCTCAAAAGTGACAAGAGGTTAAACCTCGACAAGTTGTTATTCCTAAGGATGCTAGTTGGAACTCAATATAATCTGAATTCGTTAATCATCTTGACGATCAATTTCGTCGATCGTCAGTCAATTAATCATATAGGTTAACCAAGAGGAAATTGAATATTTATTTAATAACATTATTCTATAAATAGGTTAACCATTTTCCACATATGAATATATCAAGACAAATTTGATTATTAAAATTAAATTGCCAGTTTAAAGAAATATTGAATATAAGACTTAATAAGTCGTTTACACCAAAATCCGTTTCCAAAAGAATAAATATGAATTCAATTAGTACTTACAAATTATTAATTAATTAATATAATTATTAACTAATTAATAATTTATAAAATGTTAATTATTGATATGTAAATAATGATTATATAATTAAATAACATAAATATATATATCATTAATTAATAATTATAATATATTAATTAATTACACATCCAAAGCACGCGCCATTTTAGGGGAGATGTAAAAGTCTCCATAGGGAAGCGCATATAAAGGGGAATTAAAAGGATGCTGCATTAAGTTATGACAAGCCTTAGTAAGTCTTGGGACCCTCCAAACCACTTACCAAGAAACAAGGACCTCACTCCCAAAACATGCGCCAGTTTTCAAAGGAAGAGATAAATGCATTAAAAGTAATGCAGACATATAATATTAAATGCCAAATGGGTTTCCCATACTGTGTGCCCATGATGGGGAGTCAGCTAAGGTACATTCCCTTGACCAAAAAAAAGGGTTTAAAATAAAACAAAGACCTGACTTTCCACCACATGCGCCATGTATTAGGGAGAGTATTAAATAAGGTAAGGGGTGGTGTAGAAATTTATATTTTATTTGATTTATAAAATGAGGTGGCATGTTTTAATTAATTTAATATGACTGTGGTAAGGAATTGTATGGGGATTCTTTTCCCATACAAATTTCAGAGAGTTTCAAGCCTTATTTTCTTTGAAAATGAAATTCTTCTTTGCATGAGAACCTTGTAGTTTTCTTCACAACTATGAGTAGTTAAACACTATGATTTTATTAATCTCCTTAATGCATTAGGAAGTCCATAGACTTAAAATTGATAGAGTAGCAACAAGGATTAAATATAGTTTGATTGCAAATCAATTGAGATATCAACGTAATAACTAAATTGTTCATTTCTTCATAGATGTTTCATTACAATATATAGAACTAAAAGAGTGATATGAATCGTATATAGAGATTATTTTCAATGTTCATGACATTTCAAATCATCTTATAGGAACTAAAATATTCTTATATCAACCCAAATATGGAATCATAATGAAATTGTTACAATATTTTATCTATCAATGTTGATAACTCATTTGCAAAGAAAGAGTATTTTCAACTATAAAGAGAGAGAGAGAGAGAGATCTTTTATAACGTATGCAAGAATTCATCATAAACATTAAGGAATCCATTTCAATACATACCCAAATACATCAAATTCAGTTACATCTTCATAGTTACAATAAAGCATTGCAAAGGATAATACCACACAATGAAAGATCAAGAAATGACAGTCTCTCATCTATTTCATCTTCACAATAGCTCCAAGTAAAAAGCATTACATTAACTCTTTTACATCAATAGAAGTCCAAATTCAAAGAGAGGTTACACAAAGGAATGAACGGGTTGTCTTCTCACAACCACCCAAAAGATGAAAACCTCCATGATAGCTCCTCTTTGAACTTCCACAAATCTACAAATATATACAAGGCAAAGGGAAACGACCATGGGAAGCTCACCTCCCATCCTAGGCCTCTCATGAGGCCACCCCTGAGCTTGGGGAAACCACAAAGAATAGGATACATACACAAACTCAAGCACTCACATGAAATCAAACAAAGAGATCCCAAAATCCCTCAAGGATAAAACATAGGGTCGAATCCGATCCTTTAATAGGGTGAGAGTGGGCAAACTCATGGAGAAGCCAATGCCATAATAAGGCCACACATGGACCACAATAAACGATGTCAAGGGCCACACATGGACCTCCATAACAACGTATCACATATCAATGGCACACAAGGCCAAATCCCTCCTTATGCCCCCCAAAATGCCCCTTGGGCTTCAAATGCAAAGGCTACTTGGGGACAACACACCCAAGCTTATCCTTCCCCACACATGGAGGAGACTCTGCACATGGAGTTGCCTCCATTCGCACACCCCCTCTTGGTTGTTCTTCCCTCCCAAGGGTGAACGAGCCAAGAGTAAACAACCCAAAACACCATCACAAAAGAAAATACAAATGCCATTTCATGCTCTCACCATGACCAACCATGGGGAGCTAAAACACTTAACAAAAATTATAACTACAAGACCCATCTACAAAAAAAATGAGAGAGATGAAGAGCAAGATCCTCCAACCTATTATCCAATGCAAAATGATGAAGTTTTGAGCCTTCTCCTTCTTCTATCCCTAGCTTTCTCCTTCTCCAAGTTTAGTGGTCTCTAAAGGTAGAGAGTGGGTGAACAACCCCAAACCGCTCTAAAAGTTCTACTAAAAAGGGACCCCAAACCAACTCTCCACAACCCTCATTAAGATGGTCCTAGGAAGTACTTCTGGGTCCATGATGCAAGTTGCAATTTCGTTCAATATTAAATGGGCACTATTGGAGGGGACAAAAGGTTAAAATATGGCTTCTCCTATGCTAAAATTACCCCTAACCTATGGGTACAAGGAATGGGCTACCTAAAAATGCATGAAACTACCCCCTAGGGTCCCATTTAACCCTCCAAAAACCATGGTTCAGTTTTTGCACGAAAATGTAAGGTATGACTTCACTTAGGGGTCCTAAGACAAGAGGATGCACTTAGAATACCCCCTCGAGGAAGCTTCTAGGACTTGCTCTTGCACTCCAATCACATGACATACCTTAGTTAACAAATAACTCTTGTGTCAAGTGACACTCACATAATTAACATCACAATTAAGGTATGTCCAACATATTACAACACTTAACAATCCTACACATGCATTCACATTACGGTTACAAAATAAACACTTCACAACGAGGTCCTGGTCTCTTCAATAGACAGGGCCTTGGCTTTACTGTTAGCACATACATTCAATGTGATTTCCCCAAATATATTTCCATGGTCCTTCCACCTGCAACACCTCAATGCAGCATCAGTAATTCAAGGAAGAAACCAATATAATTAAATATACAAATACAACATCCCTACAATAATCCCAATCCAACTACATATGATCATATAGGGTACAATAATCAATCCATACACTTTCAATTGCATAATTCAATTTCATAATTCAATTGCATTTCTAATGCATACAAATATCATATTTCAATTGAAATCATGATCATCAATAATCTAACACCTTCATAAGGTAATCATCAATTACTCATAACCACAATGCAGTGAAGATGTCTAACATGATATTCATTTGCAACATAGAATTCAATTGCATTCTTACAATCACTTTCTCATAATTCATAATTCAATGCATACGTCTAATCACTTTCATATAGTGCATAATTCAAATGCATATAATTTTATACACACAAGTTATTATTTCTACTGCGTAATCAAAGTCACATAAAGTACAGTGCCTTCATATAGATCATAATCCAAATGTAGGCTTGCAAACATATAGGATACATTCATTATTTCAATTCAATTCAATCTATATAATTCAATTGCATAACTCCATAGTATTCCTAATCCCAAAGATTCTCAATTTTCCTTAGCATAGTATTTAAGATAAATCAATGGTTCAATATCGGTAAGGGGTAACCATATTCGTCAGGTCCTATAAAATTCTTATCACAAGTATGATTAAATTTCCTAATCTAGGAAAACAAAATGCAGAATGATCCTATTAGTCTAGGATCTAACAAATCCTTGTTCAGTGTTCTAATAATATCAGCAAAACATCACTATGGTATAGCCATATAATACATCATCAAAGCATTACTCAATGGAACCTTAATAGTCTTGTTGGATCTGTGATCCACAGGGTAACATACTACATCCAAGATTCACTTACACAATTAATAACCTAGAGATATCTCCTCTGTCATAGCGACAATTAATTGATAGGTACTAATATGAAGGTACAATATATATGTCTATCCCGGGGTACAATTCTATTAGGGATTTACCAATCATCCAGATACTAAAAAACCCCTTAATCCTTTGGCATCGAAGTGTCAAGGAAAAGGTGGAAATGGGGTGGGCCTTACAGATAAGATGCATTAATGTCAACAACTAGATCAATATCATCTTTAGGATTGGTAGCAGCAAGAGAATCATCATCATCATCATCTGAAGGTAGAACATCTTCAAAATAAGAATGTAGAAGGAGAGAGAGAGAGAGAGAGAGAGAGAGAGAGAGAGAGAGAGAGAGAGAGAGAGAGAGGCTTGTGAGTAAAGGATTCATTAAACTGAACATCATGATTAAAATGAACTTCTTGAGTGACAGGATAAAATAATCGATAACCCTTCACATCCTCACAACAACCAACAAAAATGAAGTCTTAGTTGTTCTTGTCCTTTGATTTGTACTAATTATCAAGAATGAATGTCCATGCATCACTTCAAAATACTCTTAAGAGGTATACTCTGGGCTTGACATGAGACCAAGCCTCCTCAGTAGCCTTATTCAGTACTACCTTATGAGGCTTATGTTTTTTAATATAGTTGACAAAATTGATAGCCTCTACCCAAAATGTTGAAGCCATGGACCTAGACTGAAGCATGAAATCGGCCATTTCCCCTAGGGTTCTATTCTTTTTCTTGGCCACACCATTTTGCTGAGGAGTGTATGACAGTGTATGCCAATGAAGAATACCTTGAGTATGACATAATTCCATAAATGCTTGATTGACATACTCCCCCTTATTATATGTGCGGATCTTTTGGAGGAATTATCTTGGTTGCTTCTCCACAAATGCAAGAAATTTTATGAAGTGTTGAAGGACCTCATTCATGTGCTTTAAAAAGTACACCCATGTATGCCTGGAGAAGTCATCAATGAAGATGAGTACATACTTATCCCCTTAAAATGAAGGAGTTGGAAATGACATGAGGTCACTATGCATCAACTCAAGGGGAGTCAAAGCTCGTGTGGCCATTCTCTTAGGAAAGGGATCTTAATGATGCTTTCCAAGAATACAACATGAACAAACTTCATCTAAACAAGAGATATGAGGTAGACTAGTTACCAAGTTCTGGGTGTCCATCTACTGAAGATATTTATATGAGCAATAAGGGATTATACAAATGAATAATCAAATACATTAAACATATGCAAGAAGGTTTCATGATCAATTGTGCCTATATAAATGATCTTTTTAGGATTCTTCATCTATTTAATAGTCACATTAGTAGGGGAAAAATCAACAATTTAAATACATCACCATGATTGCAAATTTGATAGATGGAAAGGAGGTTTTGTGAAATATTAGGAACAAAAAGAAAATCATCAATGCTACCATCAGGCATCTTAAGTGAGTATGTCCCTAGAATTTGAATCTGTGATGAGTTTAAAATAGTAATATGTGAAGTAGCACTTTTATAAAGAGAATCAAGAAGATCAAAAGAATGTGTCATGTGATGTGAAGCACTGGAATCAAGAATCCAACTGGAACTTGTAGACAATGAATCCTTATTTGAGAAGGCTTGTCCTTTTCCTCAGGAAGAAGAATTATGAACTACGATGTTATGCATCTCCATAACTTCTTCCAATGCTACTATCCTCTGGGGGTAGGGTGTGTCATTATGCCTAGGTTTCCCCCAAAAGGAATAATTCTCTTGTTTCTTATTATACCTAGAAGATGACCCTCCCAAGTCAGGAGGAGGATAAGGAGAAGGAGTTTTAGGCTTCCGATCGTTATTCAACTTAGGGTTATAGGGGGCCTATGGGGAGGCTTACCACCTAAAGATGAATCTTCCCATGGATGCTTCTTATATTTACCCTTGCCCATACAAGATTGAGCCATCAATGCATGACTCTTAGGAAGAACATCCATCGATCTAAATTAAGTTTTCTTGCTCCCTAGTTAATCTATCACATAATTCTACAAATGAGGGCATCTTATGATCTTATCCCATAGCATCCATAGTATAATAAAAGATAGACAAAAACACTTGGAAAGGACCTCTAATATAAGACATGATAAAAAAAATACACTCATTATCTTCTTTGGCATGACCACAACCTTTCAAATGAGACATACTTAACTTGAATTGTACAAATAAACCATGAATTGAGGGAAATGCATCTTGGAAAAGAGAAGTGAGATTGGCATCTAGCTGCAAGATTTTGAATTGGTTGATTTTACTATACAACCTTGCAAGCTTATCCCATACTTATTTTGGTGGTGTACACTGGTGCAGGGGCACCAAAGACATTCAATACAACTATCAAGACTTTGAAGAAATTAAGTGAGAATGAGAGGGAAAAGAAGATGGATAAAGATCCTATGAATATCAATTACAAGATATTGGAGCCTATAATGATTTTCAATGTCATAAAATGACATTTCAATATAAAGATTGTGTTAATGGCCTAAAGGCCCAAATTGCTTGTAAGTGGATCATTAGTGTCCAAGGGATTCAACGAATGGTTTAGGGGTTTAGAAGTTCTTAGAATAAGTCTCCAAGAGTTTGAAGACCTTAGGATTTTTCATTTTACAAGTTTAATTAGTTTTAAGTTATTTTTCAAAGTTTAAAAATTCAAAATGTGGGATGTAACGACTATATGGTCTTTTAGAGGGAAATTAGTTTAGGAGTTGATATTATTGTAACAACCAATAAAACCGCCCAAATTTGGTTGCTATAGTTATTTGTTAACTATTTTTATTTTAAAATACCCATGGTACGATAGAGGAAGCCTAGTAGAGTACAGACAGTGAGAGAGAATTAATAAAACACAATTTTTATGCAATTCTTAAGGTTGTTTTGTATTGTTTGTGATTTGTTTTGGTGGCAATAAGATCCAATGCAATATAGAAGGATATAATACATTATCAAATACTTATTAGATACCTTAAGGATATTTTTATTCCTCTGCTACATACGTTTTCTCTATTTTGACAATCACAGTCAATAAATTCTTATTGACATTTTTATTTCTTTATTACAGATGGTCATCCCATGAATTCCTAAGGCCTTGAATTCATGGGATGATTTTTATTTAAAATGTATTATATAAAACTTATGTGGAAATGTGCATATAATCAGGAGTTGTGGTGATCACCAAAGATTTGGTTGAGGAAAAACATTGAGATTCCTTGGAATGCTATAGCAGTAGGAGATCAGACTGAATAGAAAAGGCATGTTATAATTTTGAGTATCTTAGAATGTTGAGGAAAAGGTGAATCAACAACCATTTGTGTCTAGAAGAGTTGGGAAATCAGATATTTAAGAGACCCTAGATTTGAGGGTTTGAGGAGAGTAATTTGGGGCTTTGATGTTGTAGGAGGTTTGGGTCTAATTCCTTTTGAATTTATGCCTTTGAAGAAAAAACAAGAGACTTTTCAAACTCTTGATCCTTGGGAGCATATAGAACATATAGTTGCTTTGTTAAATTACTCATTTTGATGCATTTTGAGAGTCATAGGGTGTGAGCAACAGTACATGCTCCAAAACAACCTTACCTTTCCTTTTGATATGAAAATTTATTGGATAAAGGGTATCTAAAACATTAATTTATTTTGTCGTATCTTTATAATTTTGTAGATTTAAGTGCTATTTACCATCATTGTAGGGCTACAAGACATGGCTATTAAGCCTCTTGACAGTTTGAAGAAGTTTGGAGAGTTGGGCACCTTGGGTGTTGTAAAGAAATTGAAAACCTATCAAATCCTCTTGAATACATTTTATAGACATCATTTATTACATCTTGGTCATTTGGGGAAGTCTAGAAAAATTTGAGTTCTTTTGAAGAATTTGAGGGTTTGGGTTTAGTGACCATAATAGTCAATTTTTGTAACCTTACCTTGTTGAATCTATCCACTGCCCTTTACTCTACATCAAGTGATATCATAGCCTAGGAAAGGTCTTGTGGAAAGGTTTTTAGAGTGGTCTTGTGAAACCTGATAGTTTGGATCCTTAGTTAAGCCCTTAGAGTTGAAGTATCCTTTGAGGTGAAGCCCTGAGTTGATCCATTGTGCCAAGGAGATCAGGAACCATGTCTAAAGGAGAAGAAGAGCTCCCCACAAGGATGAAAAATATGGAGTTGGAAAGGATAGTAAAAGATCAAGTGGCAGATAACAAGAAGTTGAAGGCAACCCTTGAACAAGAAAGGAATGAGAAATTTGAGAAGGATAAGGAGATGAGAGTTATGATGGAAAGGATATTGGCATTGGAGAGAAGATAAAAGAGTATCATACAAGATCATGAAGTAGGAGATGAGGAAGAAGAAGAGGTACTCCAAGAGGAAGAAAAATTAGATCCTGAAGATCTAAGGATAGCTAGGTTTGCATAAGTCATTAAGAGTGGAGATACAAGGGCAAGAGAATATTTGCCTACATATGGAGGGAAGATGGATGATGAAGAACTAATAGATTGGTTCAGTGCCATGGAGAACTTCTTTGAATGTGAAGATGTTGAAGAGGGACAAAAAGTGAAGATTGCAAAGTTTAGGTTGAAGGGACACACTCTACTATGGTGGGATTGTGTTCAGGAAGAGAGATGGAAGAATGAGAAGCCCAAGATTTCATCTTGGTATACTGTGATGGATAAGATGAAGGATAAAAATTTACCCAACAATTATAGGGTGCAGCTATACAAGAAATTGCAGGGTCTTAAGAAAAAAGACATGAATGTACAGAAGTACATTGAAGAATTTTACAAGTTGGACATAAGGGTGAGTCATAAAGAAGATGTTGAAGAGAAGATTGGAAGGTACATGGGGGGACTTAGGTTCAATATCCAAGATGAACTTCGTATGTCTACTCCTAGATCAGTTGAGGAGTGTTATAAATTGGCCATTAAGGGTGAGGAGAAATAAAGAGAAGAAAGGAGAGGAAAGGAGGCACAAGAGGAGGATATTCTGTGAGGGGAAGAGGTGAAACGACACATTCTTATTTTTAGAACAACATTGGGAAAGAGAAGGAAAAGACATTCACCTCTGATACAAGAGGAGGGTATAGAGGTGGAAGGAGTGGAGGAAGAGGCAATGGATTGTTCATAGGTAGATGCTTTAATTGCAATGAAGTGGGTCATCATTCCTTTAGATGCCCTAGATGTAATGAAGACAAGGGTAGACTTGGTAGAAGAAGAGGCAAGCAAAGAAGAGAAGCATGAGCCTACATTGGTATTACCAGAAGAAGGTGAATATTTGTTGGTAGGAAGAGGAAAACCAATGCAAGAAACAAGCATCTTCAAAACTAAATGTCTGATTCATGGTAAGATTTCTAGTTTTCTTATTGATTCAGGTGCTTCACACAATCTGGTTTCAAAGGAAGTTATCACTAAGTTGCCATTAAAAACATTTCCACATCCCAATCCCTACTATGCAAATTGGGTGAGTAAGGATAACAACATGTACTTGTGGTGGATCAAGTTACCATAAATTTTTCAATTGGTCAATATTATGATAGAATTTTATGTGATGTTTTGGATATGAGTTGTGGGCATGTCATCTTGGGTAGACCTTGGCAATATGCTAGGAGGGTTGTGCATGATGGTTTTACAAATACTTATCTAGTGCATAAAGGAAGCATAACTTACAAACTCAGTCGACTTCTCTAGGATGAAATGAGTAATTTAGTTATGTGTTTTGGCAATGATATTTCAGTGCATGGATAGGGCAGTTTGTATTGTGATACTAGTTGGCATAGGAAGGAGGAGTTGCAGATTGAAGGGTAGGACAATCCAAAAAAGAAGGACTGATTGAACAACATTTTGTGATGACTGGGACAATGAAGTGTCCCATTAGTAAACCAAGGAATTATGATGAGATTGGCACTAGGAAGGGTCAACATGCCTCACACAAGGAGTCACAAGTGCAAGTGTCTCCAAAACTACACTGTCATAAAATAAGATAGTCACATTCACTCATGTTTTTATCTAATGTTTTGTGTTTGAGTGCAGGCTCTTTTATGCAGAAGGAGGTCACTTTGGGAGATTAATTCACCCCTACATATCAAAGGTCATCCAAGACAAGTACTTGGCCAAAGAAGATCAACTCTTGGGACAAGACTTTCATTAGAGGAGGGGACTATGGTGCAGGGGCACCAAAGACATTCAATACAACTATGAAGACTTTGAAGACATTCAGTGAGAATCAGAGATAAAAGAAGATGGATAAAAATCTTATGAATATAAATTACAAGATATTGGAGCCTATAATGATTTTCAATGTCATGAAATGGCATTTCAATATAAAGATTCTGTTAATGGCCTAAAGGCCCAAATTGCTTGTAAGTGGACCATTAGTGTCCAAGGGAGTAAAGGGATGGTTTAGGGGTTTAGAAGTGCTTAGAATAAGTCTCCAAGGTGTTTGAAGAGCTTAGGATTTTTCATTTTACAAGTTTAATTAGTTTTAAGTTATTTTTCAATGTTTAAATATTCGAAATGTGGGATGTAACGACTCTATGGTCTTTTAGAGGGAAATTAGTTTTGGAGTTATTTTATTGTAACAACCAATACAACCACCCAAATTTGGTTGATATGG
This sequence comes from Chamaecyparis obtusa, assembly GCA_027943335.1. Lineage (NCBI taxonomy): Eukaryota > Viridiplantae > Streptophyta > Pinopsida > Cupressales > Cupressaceae > Chamaecyparis > Chamaecyparis obtusa. The sequence continues at coordinate 70,340 of BSBK01008388.1, read as the reverse complement.
TTATTTGGTAACTATTTATATTTGAAAATACCCATGGTACGACAGAGGAAGCCTGGTAGAGTATGGACAGTGATAGAGAATTAATAAAACATAGTTTTTCTACAATTCTTGAGATTGTTTTGTATTGTTTGTTATTTGTTTTGGTGGTGATAATATCGAATGCAGTAGACAAGGATCTAATACATTATCAAATACTTATTTGATGTCTTAAGGATCTTTTTATTCCTCTGTTACATACGTTTTCTCTATTTTGATAGTCACAATCAACAAATTCTTATTGACATTTTGATTTCTTTATGACAAATGGTCATCCCATGAATTCCTAAGGCCCTGAATTCATGGGATGATTTTTATCTGACATGTATTAAATGAAATTAATGCGGAAATGTGCAGATTACCGGGAGTTGTGGTGATCACCAATGATTTGGATGAGGAAAAATATTGAAATTTCTTGGAATGCTATAAAAGTACGAGATCAGGCTGAATAGAAAGGGTATGTTATGATTCGGAGTATCTTAGGACATTGAGGACAAGGTGAATCAACCACCATTCGTGCCTGGAAGAGTTGGGAAATCAAAGATTTAAGAGACCCTAGATTTGAGGGTTTTAGGAGAGTAATTTTTGGGGCTTTTGATGTTCCACCTGAGGGTTGGGTCTAATTCCTTTTAGATTTGTGCCTTTGAAGAGAAAACAAGAGACTGCTGAAACTCTTGAGCCTTGGAAGCACATAGAACATATGGTTTCTTTGTTAAATTACTCATTTCTATGCATTTTGGGAGTCATAGGGTGTGAGCAATAGTACATGCTCCAAAACAACCTTACCTTTCCTTTTGATATGACAATGTACTAAATAAAGGGTATCTAAAACATTAAGTTTTTTGGTCATTCCTTTGTAAGTTTGCAGAGTTAAGTGCTATTTACAATCATTGGAGGGCTACAAGACAGGGCAATTAGGCCTCTAGACAGTTTGAAGAAGTTTGGAGAGTTGGGCACCTTGGGTGTTGTAAAGAACTTTAAAACCTATCAAATCCTCTTGAATACAATCTATAGACATAATTTATTACATCCTGGGTCATTGGGGTAAGTTTAGACAAATTTGAGTTATTTTGAAGCATTTGAGGGTTTGGGGTTAGTGCCCATAACAGTCAATTTTTGTAACCTTACCTTGTTGAATCCATCCACCACCCTTTCCTCTGCATCATACACTCAGGAATATTAAACAACAGATTATCTGACACATCAAGACTGATGAGTCATTTTGCCTCATCAATTTTGTTTATATGAACAAACTTCTCTAATTCCTTGGTGAACTCAAGTTGGTAATCTTGCAAGAGCTGCCAAAGGCCTCAAGATTGCAATAATTGGGACATTTTGAGCTTCCATGTGTGATAGTTATGTGGGGTGAGAAACTCAATCCTATAGTCTGAAATGTTGTACAAGAGTGCACAAAGAATTAATATTCTTGACACCCCCCACAAAACAAACACAAATTAATTTTAAACTTTCCAAATAATAGTTTTTCCAAGAGAAAACAAAAATAACATGTAACTACAAGATAGTAGATCTATCCTAAAATGGCAAATTTTTTTATTTTACTTTTTTAAATACCTTTGTCAAAACATAGTTTGTCGAAGCAGTTTTCCGGTGATACCTTGGTTGCAGAAAACTAATTCCATTGGAAAAAGTTATACTGATTTGAAAAGAAAAACTATTTTAGGCACTTTTAGAATAAAAAACAACCTGCCAACCGATCACCAAAATCAACGCAGTCGACAACCTCATTGGGCTATATGCTCATTAATTATTAGAGCATCGGGCTACTAAAAGCTTCCAATGTCAGTGAGATAATAAAGGTGGCATGATGCTTGCAATGGCTCATGGCATGAATGCAAATTTCTCAGGCCCATCTTTAAATCTCCACTCGAGCTACAGCATTAAACTGAGATCCATTGGAAAGATTTGACGTAAATCTGTATTTGAACTTGGTTGTGCACAGACCAATATTCGAACAGACCAGCCAATCGGAAAAACACGTGGCATCTGGTGACTGGATCTACATTCAACAACCGATATGGATCTACATGCAATGTGCAGTGGCTGCCAATTCCAGATGCAGAAAGTATTGGCCGGACACCAGTAAAGAAACATGCATGTAACACGCGTATCTCATCACTAAACAGAAACCATTTGCAATAATTTGTAGTCTACAGTATAGATTCCATTGGTTTTCAAACACGGTGACTTCAATGAGTAGGTGAATAGGCGATTTAAGCCACAATATGCGAAATAGATCCGCGGATCATAACAATAGTTAAACCACAAAAAAATGGCCAAAACATTGAAGGTCATCGAAAACAAAGACATTAATTGGCCCAACTAACACATGGAAAACTCTTTGTTTGTAGCAAAGATCGGTAAATGCAATTACATGACGCCCAAGACAAGATAATATCTGCAAAAAGAAGGGGCATAATATATACGTGGTTAATCCAAAAATACTTGTAAATGGAAATGGACGCTGAAGAATTTGAAATAAAACTAGAAAACACACAATTAAAAGAGCAGATTGTAAACAAACAATAAACATGCTGTTTATCGTGGTTTACCACAATAGTGGTTACGTTCACATTGAGAGCACAAAAATTATATTAACCTCAGAAAAGAATGTTTACAAATGACTACAAGAATCTTATTTATAAGCTCAATCTGAGTAGCTGAAATGACAAGGCACAACAGACAAATGTCCATTGGCCTTCCAATCCCAACAAACTCCCACCGGAAGTCAACAAATAATCCAGCTGATCAGGTATTCCCCTGCTCTCCATGCTGATCTACTTTAGCTTAACAAGTCCAAGAGAAGTTCTTGCACATTCGAACTTCTCTTTGGTTACAACTTTAGTGAATACATCTGCCAGACTGATTTTAGTATCAATCTTTTCAACCTTCAACCTGCCCTCTTCAACCATGTGCCGAACAAAGTGAGCATGGATGTAAATAAGTTTTGAACATCGCTGAGAAGTATGATTGTGAGCCATAAATATGGCGCTGTGACTATCACTGAAAAGAACATAATCCTTTTGTTGATACTTCATTTCACCAAGTAATCGCTGCAACCAGATCATTTCCCAAGCACCTTCGGAAAGCACCAAATACTCAACTTCAGCGGAAGAAAGAGCAATAGAATGTTGCAGCCTTGATGCCCAACTAATTGTAGCTCCAGCAAACATGAATATGTAACCGGTGGTAGATCTACGCTTATCCAAATCTCCGGCAAGATTTGAATCCGTGAATCCTCATAACTGTTCATTGTTGCTACCAAAACATAATACCAAATCTGAAGTGCCTTTGAGATATCTAAGTATCCATTTGACAGCCTTCCAATGAGTCTTCCCGGGATTGCTCATGAATCTACTTACAACTCCCATCACATGAGCAATGTCGGGACGTGTTGAAACCATAGCATACATAATGCTACCAACTGCAGATTTCTAAGGAATGTCTTCCATATATTCCTTGTCCTCTTGTGTTTGTGGACACAAATTTGCTAATAACTGAAAATGTGAAGCAAGTGGAGTAGAAACACTATGCACATCAGCCATACCAAATCTCTGAATTACTTTGTCAATATACTCTTTTTGTGATAATGTGATCACTTTCTTCTTCCTATCCCGGGTGATGGTCATAAATCCTTCATGGCAAATGTGCTTGCCAATTTAGTTTTCAGCTCATTAACAATTTTAGAGCTTGTTCCCACTACTAACATGTCATCAACATAGAGAAGAAGAATAACAAATTCACCATTCAAGATTGTCTTGTAGTAAATGCATAGATCAGATTCACATCTAATAAAATTATGTTCAAGCATGAAGGAGTCAAACTTGACATACCACTATCTCGGGGCTTGCTTGAGCCCATACAAACTACGCTTTAGCCGGCAATAGAGATGTTCCTCCCCCTTTTTCACAAAACCTTCAGGCTGATGCATATACAACTCCTCATTAATGTCTCCATGTAAGAATGTTGTCTTAACATCTAACTATTCTAATTCAAGATCCCAAATGGCTGTTAATCCCAAAACTGTTCGGATTGATGTCATCTTCACAACCGGAGAGAATATTTCAGTGAAATCAATTCCCTATTTCTGAGCGTATCCTTTTACTACCAATTGAGATTTGAACTCTTTGTGACCTCCTCCTTCGTCCTTCAACTTATAGACCCATTTGTTCTTGAGTGGTTTTCGATTTGGTGGAAGAGCAACCAAATCCTAGGTGTCATTTGCTTCAAGTGAACTCATTTCATCTATCATAGCAACAAACCAATTGTTTTTATCATTTCTTAGATATGCTTCTTTAAAATTTGCAGGTTCAATTTGCTCAGAAATTAATAGCTCTGGCTCTGCGTCTTCAGCAAATAATAGCTGATAATCAGAGAATTTTGAAGGAACTTTCCTTTGTCTTGAGGATCTTCTCAAATCAGGATGATTTGGTTCACGAGAATGAATTCTCTTTAACTGATTATCATCATTTTCTCTAGGTGAAGGATCTGTTCTGTTGGTATTTGATTCATTGAGTAATTCATGAGGACTGCCCTTGGAAATGGGAAAGGAGCATGTCCTCTATATACCCAAATTATTACAGTATGCTTGTCCTGTTAAGACTCCCCTATTCTGAGTATTATCCCTGTCATGGCTAGTCTCATGAGGATCTTCTCTATCGTGAGTCATGTTCCTACAGGCATAGCCCTACCTACAATAATCACCAGTGGAGTCCCTGTCGTGTGTTGGCATAGGATCTTTAACACTATGGTGAAGTGTTTGTTCCCTGTCGAGAGATGTGTTACTTATATCTTCTACGAAATGTCCATGTTGGTCCCCAAAAATGACTCATTCCATGTGCTTGCACTGGTCTACACTGTCATGTGTATGCGTGGTATCATACATAATATTGTGAAGTGGACTAGCACGGGTTCTTAGTGTCATCTTAGCATTAGGAGTGGTGAGGGAGTGAGGAGAATCACTGAATTCAAAAATCGTAGACTGCACATTGTCGTGAGCTGCAAATGACCCTGGCACATCATGGGATATACCATGAGGAGTTTGCAATCTATGATGCTCACCATTGTTTGATCCCACAAACTTGTCATGAATAGTTAGATGACAACCTTCACTGTTATGAATGCCTTCGTGAGTGTAGGGGTGCATAATATAGTGACTGGCCTCATGACAGTTCACTCTACTGTGACTAGTATTTTCTCTATCATGTATTTCATTTTGCCCTTCATGAAAACCAAGGATGTCTCTGCCACCATAAGTGTCTTCCAAGTTGCCGATAGGACTATGATGGGAACTATTATGAGGAGAGGAGGGGAAGATCATGGGCTCTCCCCTGTTTTCAAAAACACTTTGACTATCATCAGTCAAGTTTCTCTATTCTTCATTGAACAGATCATCCTCACTTGATGAGGATTGGAAAGGAGGATTTAGAACAGAGGTTGGAGTCGCCTGAAGGAAACTTCTTCCCTGTTGAGTAGAATCAATACCATTTGAAGGTATTCTAAAGAAAATGTAATCATTTCCAGACTTATCAATGTCTGTAGGAGCTGGGAATTTTTGCTCTTTAAAAATGACATCACGACTACGAATGATTCACTCTTCAACCAGATCCTAAACTTTCTAACCAAACTGATCTTCGCCATGGCCAATGAAAATGCCCTTTTGTGATTTGAAATCCAGCTTTGTCCTCTTTTCTTTTGGGACATGAACATGAGCTTCACAACCAAAAACTTTGATATGTGACTATGAACTCCTTTATCCCAGCCATTCCTCTTCTAGAATTCCAAACTCTAGATGAGATGAAGGAGTCCTATTGATCAAATAGATTGTTGTATTACAGGCTTCTGGCCAAAATTCTTTGCCCAAATCGGCATTGGAAAGCATACACCACACTTTCTCAAGAATGGTTCTATTTAAACGTTCTTCTGCCCCATTTTCTTGAGGCGAATAAGGAACAACCTTAATTCATCTTATACCATGATCTGCACAAAAGTTATCAAACTCCAACGAACAGAATTCACCTCCATTATCCATTTTTAAACGCTTAATTTTATGACCACTCTGATTTTCCACAAGAGCTTTAAAAATTTTAAATTTTGAGAATACTTCTGACTTTCTAGAAAGCATATAAACCCATACCTTTCGGGTGCTATCATCAAGAAAGGTGACAAAATATTGTGCGCCTCCATAAGAGGTTACCTCCATAGGTCCAAAGACATCCGAATGCACTAACTCCAAAGGTGTAGTCCTTTTATTATGTCCATCCTTTAATAAATTGACCAGCTTTTGTTTCCCATGAAGACAATGCTCACAAAATTCCAAATTTGTAGATTTGAGACCTAGTAATTGATCACGATTCAGCATTACCTCAAGGCCTTTCTTGCTCATATGGCCTAGCCTTTGATGCCAAAGTGCAACATCGCTATCCACAAGTGTTAAACACAGCTCCCACCTTATCAATGGGTTTCAAAATATAGAGACTACTGGTTTTGTCTCCTTTAGCAATAGCCAATGAGCCTTCAACTATTTTCCATGAATTTGTAAGTTCAATTTTGAATCCTTGGGTGTATAATTGACTGACAGAAATCAGAATCCTCTTTAATTTAGGAACATGTCTAACATCTTTGAGAAGTAATTTTTCTCCTCCTTCAAGATGCAAGACAACGTGTCCTTTCCCAACAATTTTACATGCTTTGTTATCACCCAAAAATACCTCTCCGAATTCACCATCTTGATAATTTGTAAATGCATCCATGAGAGAGGAAGCATGAAAGGAAGCTCCCGAATCAATTACCCATGAATCAACTTTTGTATCACTTGTTGACAAAATTAGGATGTCCGAATCCTTTTCACAAACTGTGTTTGCTTGACTGTCCAATACTTGTTCTTGTGCCTTCTTGAATTTTCTACAATCCTTCTTAACATGCCCGACCTTCCCACAAAACCAACAACCATTTTGTCTCCCTCTTGACTGCGATCTTCTTGCAGATTGGGACCTCCAATTGTTGTTAAATCTGCATCTATATTGGCTTCTTCCTCTATTTTCGGTGCTCACCATTGTGAGAGCATTACTAGAAGAGGACTCATCATTCTTTCTCCTCAAATCTTCGAAGAGCAGGGTGGCTGAAACTTCATAAAAAACCAGCTTCTTGGTAGTTGATGTTGAAGTGCTTATGGCTATCACAAGTCCATCCCAGCTATTAGGAAGAGAACATAGCAATAGAATAGCCTTATTCTCATCATCTTGTGTCATGCCAACTGATTTTGCTTGGCTAATAAAGGTGTTAAATTCGTTGAGGTGATTTGTCATGGCTTCACCTTCCCTCATCTTAATTTTATACAACTTCTTCATGATGAAGACTTTGTTCACAGTGGATGTTTGTGCATATGTTGAAGCCAATTTATCCCATACATCTTTGGCTATAGTTTTGTCTGAAACATTATACAACACATTATCACCTAATGCAAGAAAGATTATCGCCATGGCTTTCTCATCAAGCTTTGCCCAATCTTCATCTTTCATGGCTGAAGGGTTCTTTGCTTTTCCTTCAAGTGCCAGCAAAAGCTCTTTGTTCACTAACAGAGATTTCATTTGAATCTTCCATATCTCGTAGTTCTTCCTCAAAAATTTTTGTACTCTTACTTCTTCCATAATTCTGAAACTGAATTCTTCAACCAGTGATTAACCTAGCTCTAATACCAATTGTTGAATTTGAGAATTCAAAATAAAACTAGAAAACACAGAACTAAAAGAGCAGATTGTAAACAAACAATAAACATGTTGTTTATCATGGTTAACCACAATAGTGGCTACGTCCACACTGAGAGCAGAGAAATTATATTAACCTTAGAAAAGAATGTTTACAAATGACTACAAGAGTCTTATTTATAAGCTCAATCTAAGTAGCTAAAAAGACAAGGCACAATAGACAAATGTCCAGTGGCCTTCCAATCCCAACAAACAGTGGCAAAGAATAACAATCCTTGCAATAAATGAAGATTATGTTTGATTGGTAAGCTATAATCAAAAGAGTGGGTAAAAAACCCAAAGTCGCAACCAATAAAGTGACTAAAGTGTTTGCAAACCACTTTATAGAGGATGGTCAGTGTAAATATGGGGTCCCTCCAATAATTAAACCGACCAACTCAAAAATATAAAAGGCCAACCAACAATTGAACTTGCAACAATTAAAAATCTAGGATCCCTAAACAATCTTCAAATATAAATGTTAGTCAAATAGATATTTCATAGGAAGATTCTCATGGATATCTGAAATCTCGAGACAAGACAACCTTCAAAACCATAGAGAGATTCACAACCAAGACAACTTGATCTCATACTATAGACAATCTACAATGGTAAAATTAAAAAATGAACCATGGACCTCAAAAAAATAAATAATGAAAACTCTCAGAATTAGAAAGAGCTGCAAGACTATCTACTTTGATGCCATGTTAGGATACACTATCCTATATCTAAAACCCAGTCCCCAAACATCTATTAGAGAGAGTGATATTCAACACAAGAAATGTATTGAGTGAGGTGATTATAAACACACAACAAGCTTTGTTTATATAGGCAATCGTATGTAGACAGAAATGATAGGTCAATCTGGAGGAAGTAGAATTCTGATAAAAGTCTACAATATCCTCTAGGATATGATAGAGTCCAAATTGGACTAAAAGATATCTATCTACCTTATTATTGAGGTTTATCTAAGTAAATTTATATAAGGAGTAAATGAGTGAAAACAATATTACTCCAACAAGTCACGCTAAACATATGTGCAGAACCTCACCACTCCATTTCCCTAGTATGAGTAGTTGGAAAGTGTTACATTTTGTGTTTGAAAGATCTCTTTTTTCTCTTGTTATGAGCTCATATCCTCGTGAAGAACTTGTATGCAGAAACACCCTTATTATTTATATTCAATGCCCCGAGTCTGGTAATGATAAAACAATGACCAACCATTAAATAGGGATGACAATACTTACTGTCTCCATGAGGTTGGGTAATCACAACAAATCAACACTAACATTTCCATAATTGGAAGTACTTAATTTTGGTATTCTTAATCTTGTCCAAATGTAAACCAACATCCATTTAAATGCTGCATTGTAGTTAGAAAGATTTCCTAATGTCTCTCATAATTTCAACTAATCAAAAAAGAAATCTAATTGCCTTCCATCGTGGACCTACTCTGATTCCAAATGACAGAGGAGAGTAGAATGTTTCATAATATTATTCAATGAATTCACATCACTTTATACGAGAGATATATACAACTTGGTAACTGTATAATTATAACTATGTTGTAACTGATAGACAACTATGTGTATCAATGCTATTAAACCAACAAGATCAATTCATTGGTTTTATTTTGTTGATTGAAATAGAGTGTGGAGGAGAATGCGTTGAACATATTCAAAGGGCTATAATAGAGAACAAAGAATTTGTGGAGCAAGAACAAAGACTCTAAAATAGTAGGGCATGTATTTTGATGTACATTTAGTTCTTGCTTTATGAGTTGAAATAGATTTTCAATTGAGATACTTCACTTACATAATTGTTGTATGTTTTGTATAATTGAATAATTAAAAAGAATGAGACTTCAATTTTTTGGACAGGGCTTGTATTGAGTTTATAGCTAGGATTTGGGATTATTCCCAAACCTCTATTACATCAGTTACATTTGAAATACATATAGTCTCCGCCTGATGTCCACATGGAAAGGTCTAATTACATCATGTATGACTTAGTATAGTGCAACTACATTTAAGCAATAGTGTTGGAAGTTGCTCTATACTTTATGTTGACACACAAACTCAAAAGTCATTTTAGTCCAAGGTAGAATCCACTAAGAATATGTCATCACACCATCAATTGCCATGAATATTCTCTTGTGCTCTTTTATATGGAAGAAAGTGGGTTATGTCTCATTTCCATACACCAACTAGCATTATTATATTATAGTGCATTGTTTCTCCATAAAATAATTTTACAAATAGGATTTATTTCAATTTCTACATTAGGCTTAGAATAAAACACTATGTATTAACAATATCAACCTAGAATTCAAAACACTCACTTTTGACATATTAGGTTAAGAGTCAAAGACATCTTAACAAATATGACAAAATAAAATAAAATGAGACCCAAATTGATATAAAATAATCCAAAATAAACAAAGAAGAAATAATAAATACTAAATTTATTTAAAAATATGTTATTGTATAATAAAAATTAAATTTTACTATATTCAACTTTATACACATTGATATTTTTAATACAAAACAAATAGATATACACAAACAATTTATACATAATTTTTTTATAAAAACATATTATTATAGATAAATTTGTTGTCGATATTTTCTCTACGCGTTCCATTTATCCACCATCACTATTTGTACTGCTACGTTTTCATATATAGTAATAGCCAAACATTCTAAAAAGCTTATTTCTTATATCATGTACCGACATTTGGTACTACTGTTCAAAGGGAACATTGAGGGGTGGATAAAGTAAACTTGATGACTGAGGACAACATTTTGGTTAGATGTTCAAACAATCAGAGTACACATGGAGGGGAAGGCGAGGTTTGATGATGACCTCCAATGGAACTGCTTTCAGTGCCCTTTGCGGGAAACCATTTGAAGCTCTGAAGAAGCCGCCCTAATGTATAGCTGACCACAATCAATGCCAAAGACATAGCTGGGCACATTCTTCTCCCTATACCAAATGGAATCAATTCAAAGTCTTGCCCTTTCACATTGATCTCTTTGCCGCTCTTGAGAAAACGTTCAGGAATGAATTTTGTGGGGCGCTCCCACATGGCCGCGTCCTCTTGAATTGCCCACACATTGACTAACAGTTGCGTTCCTGTGGGAATTTGATATCCTCCAACAATGCAGGCCTCGGCAGATTCATGAGGGAGTAGTAGATGTGCGGCTGGATGAAGCCTAAGATTTTCTTTCACGATAGCCTGCAAATATTTCAGCTTCGGAATAACTGCTTCCTCCATTAGACGATCCCGCCCGACATGTATGTCCAGCTCTTTCTGGGCTTTTGCCAAAATGTTTGGATGCTGCATCAAAGTTGACAGTGCCCACTCAATAGTCACAGAGGATGTTTCAGTACCTCCACTTATGTGTTAAGAATTGACGAACGTACGGTGGTCACCATACGGCAAGACCACCGTATGGCTGAGACATCACCATACGGTGAAGGTGCTATGGTGAAACTGAGAGGTGCTACGGTGAAGCTGAGAAGTTACTCGACGGAGGTAAACGTGCTGAAGGGAGAAGTTACCCGACGGAGGCAAACGTACCGAAGGGAGAAGTTACCCAACAGAGCCAAACATGTCGAAGGGAGAAGTTACCCGATGGAGGTAAACTTGCTGAAGGGAGAAGTTACCCGACAGAGGTAAATGTGTCAAAGGGAGAAGTTACTCGACGGAGGTAAACTTGTCAAAGGGAGAAGTTACCTGATGGAGGTAAACGTGTCGAAGGGAGAAGTTACTTGACGGAGGCAAACGTGCTGAAGGGAGAAGTTACCATACGCAAAACCCGACGGAGGAAAAAGTGCCGAAGTGAGTAATCACCATGTGTGACAGACGGTTGGTAGACAACTGTTTTGCTGGTAACCATTTCTGTACCAAATTCTTAAACGAATTGCTGTGTGCATAAATGGCTGCAAGATACATGAAGAATGTAGATGGTTGTAATATCAGGTTGATTGTAACACAATCTGAGCCTGTGACCCTGTACAAAAAACTAGAGATTTTGTATGTAAATTATTTATTGTAATACAAAGTTTTTCGGGGGTTTTTCGATGGTGGGTTTTTTCCCGTAAGGGTTTCCCACGTAAATCTTTGTCTCGTGTTTTATCTTGTGTGTGCTTTTATTTTCTCTATTCTTATTTTTCTTATGCATCTCAGTATATTTGATTAATTTCCCCTATAAATTGACATTTAGAAAGCGTTTCCACAAGTAGCTTTCCTAACATTATGATGGTCTGCAAAAACAAGAAATAATTTTTTAGTCCCCCTAAGTTGAGATCATCCAAATAAATCAAAATGTAGAATGATACTACTAGTTGAAAGACACTCTATTCAAACAAACTAAATAGTTTATGCAAAGAGAAAGTGGTCGAAGAACATACATGGGTGGTGGCTTTCACTACATCATCCTTATTGTCAGATTCAATTTCATGGTTGTCCGTTTCAGAGATGAGAACATCCGTTAAATCTCGACCATGAACCCTTCTCTTCTTTCGGTGGTCGTGTAGCAATTTCTTCATAAAAACCTCTCTCTTCTCCTTTAGATTCTTCATTCTAGACACTATTCCATTCAGATCGATCCACTTGAGGAAAGGCAAATAATAGCTGACATCTAATGCTCCAGCTAACGAGGAACCTTCTTTCAACATATCCTTAAAGTGCTGCACTTCTTTGAAATCATCGGAACTGAGATCTGGCGAATATCTCTTACTGGCAACCCTTCGCATGACGATGTTAAATGTGAGATCAAAGAGCCTCGACTCAATGTTCAGTGGATTGATATCTCCCTGCCAACTCTCGAACAGCGAACGGATGAGGCTGGAAGTTTCCTCTGCACGGACGTGCCTGAAAGATTCGATCTTGTCGACGGTAAAGAGCTGGAGCCTGCAGATTTTTCTGACCTTTCGCCAATATGAGCCGTAAGGAGCAGAAGCTAACACTTTAAAGTCATATCCAATGTGCTTTCCTATAGACGTAAGTGGCCGGGATGCAAAGGCTCTGTCATTCGTTGTAAAACATTCTTTTGCGAGATCTGAAGAACTGATGACCAAAACTGGGCGGATGCCAAGTTGGAGATGCATGATGGGGCCATAGGTCTGTGAAAGAGAGGATAGAAGTCTGTGAAGGGGCTGTTTGCTCCTACAGAGAAGAGGAATATGGCCAAGAATTGGCCACGATGGTGGATGCGGTGTCTTTGCCTTAACTCTACATCTGAGAGACTTTGAAATTAGCAAAAGGGCAGCCAGTAGTACAGCAAGAACGGTAATGGAAGTTTCTTCCCACGCCATAACTCACTGCCAATAATTGTGACTTGTATAAAAACATGAGAGTTTTGTATGACTACTGCTCTTTTATTTAACAGCTCTATTATGAGCATAGACTCCTTTTCAGCGTTTTGATCGCGTTAAGCTTTCCTCGGTTTTTTAATACAAAATGAACTAGCATGATCACAGCTATATTAGAGGCTAGTATTTGTCCATTTGAGAATTGATATGATAGGGATTTTTGAGTATTTCACAAATGCTACTTAGTGACTAGTATTTGTCCACATAGTATTATAAATATTGAAATAATATTATTTGTTATGAATGTGAAGATTAAGTAATTATAATTATAAAAATAAGTTTAATTTTAAATTATTTTTAAGACTTTATTATATATTATAATATAAAAATTATCGTCAAAATAAATATAAAAAATATTATAGTTAACATATACATTTTGAAAAATTTAATCAAAATCTATCTAATTATAATTATAATAAAATTAATTCTATACTTAATAATACAAAAAAAGTTTAAGTTCATTATAAACTAATTTAGTATAATTCTATTAATATATTTTACAATTTGATATTTTTAGTTAGTACTTGAAGTAGATTTTTAAAATATAAGCATGCTAGTATATTAGAAATTCTTCTATTATAATATAGTAATATAATATAACAAAATATTTTAGAATAATATATTATACTTTATAATATTAATTAATTCTAATTGATTCTTTTATAAATTGTAATCCTTATTACCAAACTTTAATTTATGTGATTCATATTTTCATATAAAATTTATATTATATTTTCTATCTTATATTTAAATTATTTATTAAATTATTATTAGTATTTATAATATAATCTAATATATTATTGTATACTTAAACTAATATTATATAATCGTATATATTATGTTGAAATAATTTATTATATTATATTATAATTTATTAAATATTAATATATTGTAATAAAATAAATATAATATAATTTAATATAATATATATTAAATAATATAATATAATAAATATTTATATATTAATAATGATTAATATAACAATAATATAAATACAATTCAGGAGATTTGAGGTCTAGGTTTTCTCGATGATTAGATGCTGCTTTGTGTTAGCTCTATTTGAGCATTAAATGTTGTCATTAATATCAAATAAGATCAGTCGATAATCTGAGCTATTCAAGTTGGTAAAAGATGGAATAAGGAGCTATACAAGCTAGTCGGTTGAACTTACAAAGTCTTCATACCGAGCAGTTACAAGGCATAACCTAAAGCTAAAAGAACACAGGTCTAACTGAGTATGTTTACTGAGCATCAGTGTTTACCAAGAACCAAGTCAGTGAAAACCAAGCATTCAACAAACTAAGCATCAGTTTATTCATCGAACAAGGAATGCAGTCTTTACCGAGTTGTTCATGAAATGACATAGTAATCAACAATGGCACATATATCTATGTAAACGGTTACATGGATCTATAAATATATTAACAAGATTGAGGCACATTTATTAAGGATGTAATCATTAAATATTGTGATGATTCCTATGCAATAGTTAGATCTAGGTTACTTTTGTACACCGTAGATCTTAGGTTTTCTAAGATGTTGTAAACCTAATTAGGTCAAAGCAATTTGGTATATAATTGTAATAGATGTTATTATGACATATACATGACAAGGAGATCATGAAGCAGTAGCTGCTTACATGACATCAGAATTTAGATAAGGTTTTACATGAATGAGCCATTATCAGAGATAGTATTCAGTTTATCAGAAACATAGAAGGCTACTAAGAGGAACAGAGAGTAATAATCTACACATCAGGTGAAATTTATTTAGTATTTCATTGATCCAATTCAGACAAGTTCAAGTTGTCATTTATAGATATTTTTTGTTATTATTTAACCATTATAATAGGATTGTAAATCTCTTAACAGAGTAGACTTAACCATTTGTTGTTAATATCCTAATAGAGTGCACACTTATTTGGTGTTGCTAAAATCCTTTCACAAGGTAGATCAAATCGATCTTATGTTACTCCTAATAGGGTAAGATCATCATAAGTGATCACAATTGTAGCCTTAACCGACATCACTTTATTTACTAAAGTAGTGAAGAATTTGTGGGTGTCATGCCACCATAGTTTTTACCTTCTAACAAGGGTTTTTGTGTAACTAAAATACTTGTTTCATGTGTTGCATTTCATGAATGATTTATTTTTT
The DNA here is from genome assembly GCA_027943335.1 of Chamaecyparis obtusa. NCBI lineage: Eukaryota > Viridiplantae > Streptophyta > Pinopsida > Cupressales > Cupressaceae > Chamaecyparis > Chamaecyparis obtusa. The sequence goes on along the minus strand of BSBK01008388.1, from coordinate 55,006 downwards.
GTTTTCATGCACTTTACATTTATAAGTTATTTGAATGTTTGTTGCAAACAATGCATTCAGTTGGTTAGTTAAGCACTACTATTCAAGATTGTTAATTCAGTAAAAAAATTTGAGGGTATTGATTCACCCCTCCCATCTTAGTACTATATCTTTCTTATCCCTACAATTGGTATCATAGCTAGATCTCTTATTTGAAAGTTTAATCACTAAAGAGGAAAGATCTTAGGATGGAGAGATATAGGCTGGACAAGATAATTGAAAATCAAAAGATTTAGATGCAAATCTTCATTGAGTAATACAAACAAGCAAGGGATGAATTGAAGAAGTTACTGGTTCACAGAAAAGATATGGCTATTCGGTACAGTGAAACTGATTACAATGAAGGAGAAATTGATGACCCATTTGAGAATATTAGATCTAGTTCAGGTAGTATATATGACATATCTGAAGGAAGTATATCTGATTTATCTGAGAAAATTATTCATCTTATTAAACAAGTTAAAGCCCCGCAAATCGGTCAAGAAGCACAAATGGTAAGAATGATTGATGTGATGAATAATGCTATACAAGCTAAACAAGAGAGAAACTTGGTTATTGAAGACATAAGACAAATGACTGAGAAACTACAAGAGAAATAATCTGATATACTAAGACGTACCGAGCATCACTTTGAGATATCTAATTAGATGGTTGTTATAAGTCAGGAAGTCAACCGGGTGAATAGTGAGCTGACAAGGAAACTTGAAGACATTGGTGAACTCAGAGAAGAGAATGAGAGACTGAAAAGTGAAGTGAAGATGCAAAAACAACATAATGAAATGATTAAGAAAGTTGAGGACAGTTCTAAGAAAATTGATGAATTTTTTATCAGTCAAAGAGGACTTAGAAGTACTACTAGATTAAAGGCTATACCGAGCAAGAAGAATCATCTAAGAAAGATGAAAATATGAATACCTACAAGAGTCAACGACCTAAGAAAATTTAATGTTATCATTGTGGTAAACTAGGCCACACATCAAATGTTTGAAGGAGTAAAGCTAAACGTAATCCTAAAACTAATCCTAAGTTTAATGGTTATTGTTATAATTGTAACAAGTATGGACATCAAGCACATGAGTGTAGATCAAAGTTTAATAGGATTCCTAACAAACCCTACATGGAGAAACACTATCGCACTTGCAACATGCATGGACATACATCACAAGAATCAAGAACAAAGATAAAGTAAGTCTAGACACCGAAAAGACAAAACAAAACCTATCAACCGAGAAGACAAGGGAATGCTTATACTTGGGATTACAACACGTGGGTTAATTGTACAACATGTGGAAGATATGGACATATTGCAGATAACTGCATAAGGAAGAACTCGAGAGGAAGATCTCGCAGCTAGACAAGCACTGGTATGGCATGCTTACATTGTCACAAGGTCGGTCACTTAAGTATAGAAATTGCAGAGACTGAGAACCAAATACAAAAACTGGTGCAAATGGTAATATAATTGAACATATCATGAGGATAAGAAATACTATGTGGAGAAAAGCATCAGGTGATAATGCTAAGTGAAGTAATGCAGTCAGTGACATCTCATCCATTAGATTGGGTGACATCACCACCTCCACCTAAGTTGAAAAGGTATGTATGGAACTGCTAATCCTAATCAGTTATATCTATCATACAGTTTCCTATATCAAGTGTACACATACCAAATCTACATGAATTAACATGCACTATGGTTTTACATGTTTTGAGCTTTAAGTGTTTACAGTCGGTATATGCTAGACTAAGTGAAAATTTCCTAGGCAGTAACTATTAGCAAGGTTAACCAAGTGCCAGTATTAATTGCTCATAAATTTTCATGTCTTAACTGAGCTTATGACATTTCATGGTATACACCAAGCATGACTGTTGTCACCAAGCTAAGTTAGGTTGAGCATTTATTACAAAAAGTTTAAGCAGGAATTTGAAAAATGCAATAAATACACAACAGACTTAGCTTATTTTCACATTGCGATCTCGAAAAGCTAAGAGTCTACAGAGAAAAATTGAGCAAAGGATTTTCAGAGCTTTTTTGCAAAGATTTGAAGGATTCCAAGAATTTTTATCATTGTTATGAGTAAGTGTCATCATCACCAAAGTTTTTTATTTAATATTTTTTGAAACCCTGAATTAAGAACAATGGCGTCCGCATCTAAAATTAACAAATCCAAGAATGTAGCCAAGGAGGATGTTAGGTTGATCATTTCTACTACATGTAATGAGCCAAAGTACAAACTTCACCCCGAAGTTGCTTCCCAGATTAACAAAATTAGAGCTTTTTCAAGCATACCACCTAGGGGTTTGCTAGTTGAAGACATACATGCCTTCATTCATTGCAAGATTGGTGAGATTGGTGATTTTGAGCTCATTTCCACATTTCAAGAGCTAAGTGTTGAAGGAAATTTGAAGGATGATCATGAACATTTAAGAGTCAAGGCTTTGAAAAATGCCCTACATTTCCCAAATGTATTTAGAATGAGTAGATAATAATAGTTTTGAGTCATTTTTATGATGGAAAACTATGGCTTGATGAGCTTGTGAAAATACCTAAGGATATCATACACATCGTAATAGGTTGACCTACCACCAAAAAAGTCAAAGAACTGATGAGTGCACCAAGAACTGAGTTGGAAAAGACAACTGGAGAAGAATGGGATGATAGAGGTTTGAAAATAAATACAATCACAGATCCTGAAACTAAGTTCCATCCATATTTTATTGGGTACACAAATTTTCAATCAAGCAAACCCAACAGTGTACCCTATGGAGCGGTAGATATTGCATACAAGACAGTGAAGAAGGGATTTCAGTTAGATCTTGTTGAGTTGTTGTTGAGAGGGGTTGAGGAGAACATGAAAATGATTTGGTCGGTAAAATCCAACACATGTAAGTTTGGATCACTATTACTTTTCATATTCTTTGATGTGAAAAACTTTTTCCCTTCCATTAGTAATGTTGATTGGACTACCAACAAGCCTATGACACTACAAATCAATTATTTGATAAAGAGTTTGGGTGATAATTTTGCTAGCATATTGGATATTTATTTTGAGTTATTCAAGGATAGGATGAATGCAAGGAGTAGAATACAGAGATAGTTGGTTGATGAATATGAACATGACATATGTTTCCTAGTGGACATAGATTACACACTGATAAAAAAAGTTGAATCGAGAACTAAGTGGTTAGCCCCAATGGGGTACAAAATTGACATTGACTGAGCTTCAAGGTAAATCAAGGATCTATTGGTAGAGCCTAAGGATCCAAAAGCTACTAGATTTGGAACCTATGAGGAAGTGAAGCAAAGAATTAAAATGGATCTATTCATTGGGAAGGTAACAAAGAAATCAAGGAAAATGATAAAAAAATCGATGAAAAAGTTTGGAGAAGACGTAGATGATGCTGAGGCATCCAAGAATATTTTGGTTGAGGTAGAAACCGAGGGTCAATTACTTCTTGCTGACACAACATGTGATGAAGATGAAACCAATTCTAACAAAGATGTAGAATCTACACTGGTTTCACCCACTCCCAAGAAGAAGCAGGTAGAAGTGCAAACTAGGGCACAAATAAGGTCTACCAATGCAACTTCACCACCACTAAAGAAGGGAGTTGTTAAATTTTCAAGGTCTACACCGACCAAGACATATCAGAAGAAGAAAGGTACTCAAGCTACCTTCAAGGTACCAAAGAAGAGAAGGAAGCTGATAAGAGGAAAATATGATGTTGATGATGATGAAGATGATGACATTACTCAATTTAAAGTAGTTTTGAATAAAGATCAATTAGTTGATGAGATAGTAGAAATATTGATAGACACTAGAGGCCTTGGTAACTCATAGTTGAGTTGGTTTGTACATATGAAAAATGAGGAATATAACATGATAGAGGATGTATTCATATAGGTAATGATCATGTTCAAAAAGGTACCTATAGAATTTTCAAAATATGTACCTAACTGTTTATATAAAAAGATATCTTCTAGGTTGACATATTCTTTTATTACTAAGTAGAAAATAAGGGAACATTCCCTAGTATTGGCAATGCCAACATTGACACTCCCTGAGGTTGATGAGTTGTCGGCGGAATATTTGAAAAGATTTCTAGTTAAAAGAAGAGCATTGCACATGCTTACTGGAAATATGGAAGAAGTTGATGAGAATATTCAATTCTTATGGACTTATAATCTCCAAGCCCGAGCTAAAGAAGATAAGCTGGCATTGGCCCTAATCCCTAAGAGGAAGTCTAAGAGAAAAGGAAAAGGCATCCATTCAAATGATGCAGATCTGGCCACTAAGGATCCCATAGAGATATCAGACACCAAGGTGCCCAATACAACTATTGCCACTGACTACCAAGATTTGCACCAGGATGCACTTGAGTAGGTGATAATAAATGGAATAAATGATGGTTCAAATGATGTACTTATAGAAGATATCACTAATGGAAACCCTGATTATGTCAAGAATGAAGAGGACATCATTGTTATTGGAGCTCAAACAGATGAACAAGCCCCCACCGAGCGAGTAGTAAGCATGATACCAGGTGACCTTATGATTTTAGTACACATTGTTGAGATTATTTCTCAAAAGGAACCTATAGGCTCAATCCCCGAGTAGCAGAAGGATACAATAGGGGAGTAAGGAACAAGTACAAAAGGCACTGCAGAGTCAAATTAATCTAAGGAGAAAGAGGCTGATACACAAACATCAGAAGATCCTAAGTTGAAAAAGACTACCAAGACCACCCCCACTAACACTACATTAGAGGCTCCCACTCAATTGACCAAAACTCAAGTCATCAAGGAGAAGAAGAAGGATGATACAATGTCAACCGATCAAGACAAGTAAAACATAGAGGTAAAAGCTATAGTACCTTTTGTTACGACATCTCCACAAGTGACCAAGAAGAAGAAGAAGAAGAAGAAACCTGAAAAAGGGTGAGTCACTTTGCCTAAGAATATTGAGATTATAGAATGTGATCCAAGGACTTTGGACCCTGAAGATCTGAGAAATTATGGAGAATTGTGCACAAGGAAGGCTGTACAGGAGATATTAAGAAAATAAATAAAAAGAAAACAAATCCTTGAAGATGTAAGAGACCTCCTTCAACAGGTTATTCCCGACATCCAAATAAATGAAGATACTCCAATTTTGGACCAACTCACATCTCTTAAAAGTCACATCAATGCCCCATATATAGATACAAAGATAAGGATTGAAGAGAGTGAAGAAGCAAAAATCCAATTAAAACTTGTAGACAAAATCAGCCAAGAAGTGGCTATAAACAAGGTAAAGCTTTGTGAGGTTATAACCGAGCTCCAAAATATAACTCAGAAGATTATGAAAATTTTATTTAAGCTATTCACTATGGACACATTCATTGTTGAGGTTAGTGAAAAGATCAAGAATCTAGATGCAGACATCTTTCCCTATGAAAATTATTCTCTAATTGGGGCCAATGCTTTCCATAAGCATGTACTTAAAGTATAAGAATTGAGGTGGTTGAGAGCATACTTAAGGAAGCAGGAAGAAATTATAAGTGACCAAGTCAGTGAGCTGCTACCACATCTGAAGATAATTGAGCGACATATTGAGAAGGCTAAGGTATTAGTAGGCACCCCAAAAATTTTAGTTTTGGAAAACATTTTTGACATGCATGCACAAGTCGATCTTGAGCACATTGATCTTGATAACTTGAAAGAGGAATGGGAAAACCTCTTAGCTTCATTGCATAAAACCCACCAACATCTATTTGATAACATGTAAGTACATTTTTTTTTGGCATTAATTTCAAAAAGGGGGGAATCATGTATATGCCAATATACTTCACTACATACCAGGAGCATGCACATAGGGGGAGTTTGTATAAGAGTTTCTGAGTTTTGTATATCGAGTTAGTAAAATGTTTTGGAGTATATGTATATATGGAGTTAGAACATTTTTGAGATTTAGTAGATGTACATTATGGTTTTGATACTAATTCCAAATGGGAGATGGTTATCTCTATTTGAGCATTAAGTGTTGTCATTAGTATAAAATAAGATCAATCAGTAATCAGGGCTATTCCAATCGGTTAAAGATGGAATAAGTAGCTCTACAAGCTAGTTAGTTGGATTTACAAAGCCTTCATATGGAGCAATTACAAGGTAGAACATAAAGCTAAAAGAACACAGGTTTAACCGAGTATGTTTATCGAGCATCAGAGTTTACCGAGCACTAAGTCAGTGAACACAGAGCATTCTACACACCAATAATTGGTTTATTCATGGAATAAGGAATGCACTGTTTACTGTGTTATTTAGGAAATGATATAGTAATCAACAATAGCACATATATCTATGAAAAATAGTTTACACAGATCTATAAATGTATTACCAAGATCAAGGTACATTTATTAAGGATGTAAACATTAAATGTTGTAATGATTCCTATGTAATAGTTAGAACTAGGTTATTTTGGTACACCATAGATCTTAGGTTTTTGAAGATATTGTAAACCTAATTAGGTCAAAGATATTTTCTATATAATTTTAATAGATCTTAGGTTTTCTAAGATGTTGTGTATGCTTCTCATTTTAATTGGTATAACATACCACTTAGGGTGTGATGGGCTCATTTCTTTATATGACTATTTTAATTTGCGAGGCATATTTTAATTTGTTAATGACATGATATTATTAATATAGGTTCTTCTCAATCTTTATTAATCATATAATTATATCTATAGATAGGTTTTAAAACCTATTCTTGATTTAGGGAATGTCTATGAGTTTAAGATACTAGAAGCAATTGGCATGTCACCCATATTCAATATTGCAAATCTTAATCAATATCATGAAGAATAAACAAGGAGTGACAAAATAGAATTTTAACTCAAAGAATAGCTATGATGATGACGACGACGACGATGATGTGATGGTGGTGGTGGTGGTGGTGGTGGTGGGAATAAATGAAGTAGATTTTGGACAACAAAGTTAGATGCAATACTCATCATAGATTCAACAAGCTCAAATGAAACACCTTATATTTTCTCCAAAATAGGCAAAGTGCAAGACTCACTATTCAAATATGCTTGAGTGTCTAATTAAGGAGCATCCCAATAACCTTATTATATTCTGCCATGATTTTGTATGATTTTGTATCAAAAATATTTTTAGAATTAAGAAACTTTAAATTAATTTATCAATATTTATGTCATTTTTAATTCAAAATTCAAAACAACAATCATTCAATTCATTGGGTGAAGTTTTTGAAACCCTTCCATAGTTTGCAACATAGAACCCATTATATCATGATGCAGTATGGGGCTAGAGAGCCTTCAAAGGGAATTGTGTTGAGTTTTAGTAACTCTTGGAGTTTCATTGAGTTTATGTTGACCCATGCATTTTATAGAATTGAGTTATGGTGCACCTTGTAGCCAAAATGAATTATCCATATGGATAAGAATTGCTATATTAGAACACTTACATTCAATGAGAAATATTTTTAGAGTCAAAAAGCTAGAAAAACTGTATAAAAATTAAGGTATTAGAGTTAGCAATTTGATTCTTGTTTTGAGTATTGAAGTAGTCATATTCATATGTAAGCTTGTAATAAACCCATGGTGGTTTGGAATTCAATTCGTAACCTAAATGTAGTGGGTAGATCAACATATTCAAATCATTATATAATACATAGTCAATGAGAAGATTTATTCAATTGTAAAATATTTTATTTGTATCAACAATCTATTACAAGATTGGAAAATCGTATATCTAGACCCTTTATCAATTATTGTATAAATATACAAATTATAATGCATGTATGGTAAACACAAACATTTTATAAATTTAAAAAAGATAACATGTTTCATATATTTTGTATTTTGTATTTTGTATGTTGTATTTTTTATTTTGTATTGTGTTATAATAGACTAGCATTACAACACTAGCATATTATAGCATTCTCATGTTATGGATTATAATTTTTGAAACAACCTAAACTATGATACTAGTTTGTTGTCTCATTTTTGGATTCAAAATTTTTTATATGGAAGAAAAAACTAGCACATTTCACATATCAAATTAGATTTGCACAAAATATTATAGAAAGGAATCGATGAATTCAAATAGGTTGATGAATAATCATAAAATTTGTACAAATAATCTTCTAATGTCTCCATCATTTTCACAAGAAACCTTCTAAACTTTAGGATATTTTGACCTCCAATTAAATTAAGTATATATATACAAATATTGTAGAAGGGGTATAAGTTCACTCATTTATGACTCCAATGAAAAAAATTAGTGACTGATTTCTCTTTCAATTTAATAGTTATAATTTTTAACGTAAATAAATTATTCTATTGTGTCTCATTAAGGAGAAAAAAAAAAGATATGACACGTAGTAGTTGGAAATATTGAGATGAAGAATTGATGTGGTAGCATCTAGAGGTGTAAGAGAAATCTTGTGTCACCTAATAAATATTTTACTTTAAGTTTAGATATTTTTAGCTGATACCTATGAGGTTCACTGCTCTAAAATGTCCTAAAATCCTAAAAAAAAACTCAACTTGAATTTTGGACCTTTCAATGATCGAATGGAACCTTGTTGATTGTCAAATCAATTCTTGCTCTTAGCAAAGCATGGTATAGAATATTCCAAGATCTTGAATTCAAAAACATGCTCAATTAGGTTCTCATATTTGAAAGTTGAAACTGCTTTTAGGAGGAAAATTAGAATATTCAAAATACACCTAGAGGCACCAAAACCTACTTTGAGCATATTTTTGGCATATTCAAACATAGATTAAAGAGGGAGAAGAGTTATAGGTAATCAAATGGGGAAAATGGAAATTAGTTTAATTTTGCCAATATGTGGCATAAGGAAATATAACTATGTTATATTATTAATAATGTATAAATTATTTTGTTAGATTTTACAATATGTTGATAAAAAGTAATGTGAAATCAATTGACTTAATATCTCCCATACTACCTAATATTTTAAATTTTTCTTTAAAATATATCTAAAAATTTTAAATAATATTTATTTTATAACTATTTATAAAATTTAAAATTTACAACAAATATAAACATATCAATAAAAATATGTCTATATCATACTAAAAATTTAAAATTTATCATAATATAACTATAATAATAAAAAAGTTATTAAAGGCAGTATAAACATAATTAGCTGATAGGCTTTTCATGCGAGGTTCACTCACATCCATACACAATGAAACCTGTCTCACGCCTCGAAACTAGTCTCACGCCCTCAAATCGCCAAACACCTAGTTTTTTGTATTTCTTCAACCATCAATGTATTTAGTACAGGTGTACAAAAGAAATATGTGTGATGTCTTATCTCATTTTTTACTTTCTTCAGTACGCCAAAATGCTTGCCTTCCAAATTTCTTGATAGACATGGTAGGCAGGTGAGATGCAATAAAAATCTATCAATGTCATTTTTTGCAAGATTGTCGTTGAAAATTTTGGCTGTATAGAAGCTTAATTTGGAAATCGCAGTTAGATCATGCTTTGGATCTTTCTAAATTTTTTTCATAGATTGGACAGGCTTATGTTGAGTTTTGTTAAGAATTTTGGCTTTGGATCAGGTTTTCTACGACTCTAGATGGGGTTTTTAAGGAAGTTCTCTGGGTGAGAGTTTTTTCCAGAATTCTGAAGCTCCCTTAAGCAGATAAATTTGTGTATTTCAATATTAGAACCATTGTTTTGGCATTTGGAAAGAAATTTCATTTTACTTTGCTTGTGTTTTTGGGAAATCCTATGCAAATTGGAAAGATCTGGGGATTGCAATAAGAGGATAGAGAATATTTTTGGGGGAAATGAGGAGCTTAGAAGGTTAAAGGAGGCTTAGTCCTTTTTTTGGTTTTAGAAGGAAGGAACAAACTGGTGAAGATGCAAGGCTATGCAAGGATGGTGGAGTGAAGAGCAACTATGAAAATGACACATGTGGCTTGTCCCTGTTGTGCTACAGTCAGTGATTCTTCCAATGCTAAGTTTCTTTCTAAGGTGTTTATTCGGGTAATCTTTTGTCTGAGAGATGGTTTGTATTTTAAGATTTTTCAATTGATATCAAAATAATTTGGAATGATAATTATTTTGAAAGGAAATCTCTCTGCACCAACATAAGCTGAAATTTTCTTCCATTGAATGGGTATTATGCATATATTTTCCTTGTATTTCTCACTCAACAAATTTGCAAGTCAGCTATATTTTATAGAACTGGAGATTGTGCAAGGAGTTTCTTAGTATATTTTTATGTTTTTGAGTACCTAGGCTATATTTATTTTTCTTGTAGAGATTGGGAATTTACAATTTTATATTATTTATTTTTCAGTCTAAGATTTTTCCTATGCAGATTTTCAGGGTATATGCTTATTTATTCCTGATTTGTCATTACCTGGAAATTTTTAGTTCTTAGATAGTTAATTTCTTGGGAGAATACACAATAACTTTAATTTGGTTCTGGTTGTTCAATAATCTATATTACTGGATTTCATTTCATCATTTCAGATTTGAAATTTCTAGCTTGGATTATGAATAATGATTTAATTTGGGAGATAATTGATCAACTAGCAAAAATATATGTTTATCATGGTTTGTTGGAGGGGTTTACCTTGTGTCACTCAATATGTGTTGTGTTGAGGTGGGTTATTTGGAAAAACATGATTCATTTCTTTTAGGCTTACTATGTTCTTTGAGAATTTTTTAGGATATGAGAGATGGTAACATTTGAGCCTCAAATAATAAACATATTTATGGAAACCAAAATTCTAGGTTTGCCTATAGATTTTTTTTGAAATAGTAAATAGGCACAAAGATCTATGCTTTTACATGAAGCAAGGGCTCAAAGCTTGGATGTGGAGAAATTCTCCAAGAGAGGGTACCCATTAGGAAATCTCAGCTTAGCTATAGAGAAATTCTCCATGAGAAGGCACTAACAAGAGAAACATCATGGCCTCGATATGGCACACGAATGACATTTGATTGAAGGAAGAGTAAAAGTTAAATATTGTTATTATAGCCTCTGTGAAAAAGGAAAAATTGACCCACCTGATTTGATAATAGGTTTGAGGAAAAGTGGCAGTCTAAGAGAAACATGTCAAAGATCAAGATTTGACCCCCCTGTTTGGTTGGGGGATTTAGGCAACATGGCTATTTAAATGATCAAGATTTTTATCAGACTGCTAGGTTATAGGTGTGAGGGATGTTGGCAGTCTAATAGAAAATTGTCTACAATCAAGGCTTATGTAGGGTTCAACTTTGAAATAATGGTAGAGAAAAATAATAAATGAAAGGGTGATTGTTCCTTGAAGGGGTACATAGTTAAATGTTACAAACTTGGGTTAGATAATCCTTTAAGATCTTTAGTGAGAGACATAGGATCAATAATTGTTTCAAATATATTTTTTTGTTAATTAATAGATGTTGTGGTCAATTTGGTTGCAGTCTTCTTTTGAAACCATTTTTATGGTTACTGGTAAAGAGTCATAGGCCAATTAAGATTTATTTTCTTTTCTTTTTGTAACACTTTGGTCTATGTGGAGTCTTCTTCCATGAGTGTGGTGATTTTTGGGTGTGATTTTCATTTTTCAAATATTCTCAAATGAATGTAATAGAGAAAATTGTGATTTCCATGTTTGTTTTTTTGCAACACCTAAATATACATTGGGCATTATATCAGGACCATGCAAATTTATGGGCACAATTCTGGTTTGTCTAAAATTATCAATGTGAATGTTGTAGAGATTATTTTAATTCGCTTATTGCTTCTAGCACTTCTAGCAGCACTATAATTTCTGTTGATAAATATCCAGTTTCTTGTGTAACAAAGGTAGAATCATTCTTTTAAATTATTTATTGCTCTAGATTGGTTATCTAGAGGGCAACTTGATGTCTATTGAATTCAAAGCTCCATATGTTTTATAGAAGGTTGATAAAGGATGCTACGTAAGAATGTTAAAATCAAATAAAGATACAATTAGATAAGTTATATCTGATATTTTACATGTGACAAAGAATCAGAAATTGAAGATAGTAGGCTTTTGGGCTCATATCTTGGTTCATCTAGTGTGAATTTGTTTGCATTGTCGTAGTCATCCTTTTTCTATAATTTCCTATATTTTTTCTCTCTACTTGGGAGAAACATGCACATTAGCACATTCAATTTTATATTCTTTTTCTCACCATCAATTTTGGAGAGTGGTCCCTTAAGTAGAAGCTTGTATAATATATTTTTCCTATTGTAGGTAATTACAATTTGTTGTCTTTCCTTTAGTAAATTGTTACCCAAAGTTGTTAAATCTCTACAAGGCCAACAATTGGATGTATTGAATGAGTTCTCTAAATTGATATCATCGAAAGGTTTTCATATTGTAATTTTTTTTGTTAAATATAATTTTCAACAAAAATGTATAGAGAAAGAGCTGATTTCATATGAATTTCCAGGATGGCTATAAAATTAGTACTGGAGATTGTGCACTTTTCCAATCTAGGAATACACTTCCTTTCATTGGGATTAATCAATGCTTGACATAATATGAGGAAGGTCAGGTCAAGCTTATAAAAATCAGTAATTTAAAAAGAAAAGTAAACAAATATGAAATTATATTGGAAGGGTGATAGAAATATTTTATTCACACAGATGGTATACTGAAGCAAGTTCATTTCTAAATCATATGCATGATATAAACACAAATGCAGTTTGACAAAGTTTTAGTTTTGCATATATTAGTTTACTGGCTAGCTAGATGATATGCTTATGTAGAATGTGGGTAGAGGTTTTGATTTCTAACAAAGCTTCCTTGCAAAATCTATTTTCTACACGTTCTACAATCATTTCATTCAATTCCTAAAAATGACACTTTTCTTTGAGGCATTCCGTCAAATAATTCAGGTGCTTTTTTTATGATTCCACATTTTCCATGCTTGCAAGTGCTTTGTTTGTATTGAAGGAATTGGTGATTGGGATATTATTTATGAAATATGCAGCTTGTTAGTATTTTGTTTGAGGAATACATTAAAATTATTGAATTAGAGTCATAAAATTTGAAGCACTACTTTAAAAAACTATTGAACTACATGTGTAAATTGTGAAGCAGTGCTATGAGTTGTAAGGTTCACATTGGATGGACTTATTTCTAGGAATCAAAAAATAAGATTAAATAATTATACTATTCATTATGATCAACAATAAACAAAAAAAAACTTAAGATACATAATATATCAACATCTACCATAGTGCAAGTGCCTACTTTTGGCCTTAATTATGTAGTTATTTGAATGTCAATATTTGGATAACACCCTGTGATCCATTATCAAGAAGGGAGTAACAATGTGCATATGATATAGAGCATGTTCCTTAAAAAGAAAGAGGAAAGGTTATGGCCATACACTTTAATCCACACATATTCCTCTTCTCGATTATGGATCATGTCGTGTGATCCTCAATATTGATTTTAAAAATATTGAACACTTATTGCCATAACCTTGCACCAACAAAAATTCACTTTGGCAATTTGCAAGTGAAATGCTTGATTAAAATTTATATGCTTCTCAGTTACCAACAGTATTGAGAGAAAAAAATTCTTACGGGAAAATAATTGTAAGAAACAAAATATTAACTAACAACAACATTTTCCAATGTTGGCAAGGAGGATTGTCCTTGTGATAACCACAAGGTGTCTTCAGCAATTTAGAATTTCTTGAACACTATTATTTCAATAGTAAATATAGTGCTTGTATATACAGGATCTTCTTTTATCAGTTTTAATAATATCATAAAGAATGCATGAAATTTTAAAATGTCAAAAAGCTTTGATCAAATGAGGAAGATAAATGGAATGTTTGTCTCTTTCAACAATCGATTCTTTTGGGTTATCTTCCAATGCAACTGCACTATTTTTCACACTTCCTTTTAATATGTAAACCTTCAATTATGCTTTGACATCGAACACCTATCGGATTATCCCTTGCACCTTATTTCGGTGCAAGTGTTAGTAATAATCATCTTATAAAAACTTACAACTACATGTAAAAGGAGCAATCCTTACGATAGTAAAAAAAAGTCAGTCACTTTGATAATTGTGACAGGTGAACTATGCAAAAATTCACAGTGTGTCAGAGAATTAGATGGCATGGCTTAAGATGAGGCATTGTACTGGACCAGTGCAAATATGTTGCACTGTAGCCAGTGCCATCTTCAGATGGCCCCTGTTGACCCAAAGAATGATGCACACAAAAAATGTTCTCAACGTGACCCGAAAAGAAGGTTGATAAGACCATCCTCATTAATGCCTCGAACGTAGTCAAGAAAACCTCAAACATAGACATCATGGTGGTCGCGTACAGAAGGGGAATAATACATACGTGGCTAATCTAAACACTCTTATTAATGGAAATGAATGTCGGTCAGTGTTAAAACGTGGCAAAGAATAACAATCCTTGCAATAAATGAAGATTATGTTTGATTGGTAAGCTACAATCAAAGGAGTGGGTAGAAAAACCAAACTTGCAACCAATAAAGTGACTAAAGAGTTGGCAAGCCACTTTATAGAGGATGCTTAGTGTAAATACGGGCTCCCTCCAATAATTAAACTGACCAACTCAAAAACCAAAAAGGCCAACCAACGATTGAACTTACAACAAATTTAAATGCTACATTGTAGAAAGGAAGATTTCCTAACATCTTTGATAATTTCAACTAATAGAAAAAGATATTTGATTGCCTTTCATCATAGACAAGCTCTGATTCCAAATGACACAGGAGAGTAGAATATTTCGTTATATTATTCAACAAGAGAATATACAGATTAGTAACTGTATAATTATAACTGTGTTGCAATTGTTAGACAATTATGTGTATCAATGCTATTACGTCAACAAGATCAATTCATTGGTTTTATTTTGTTGATTGAAATAGAGTGTGGATGAGAATGTGTTGAACATATTGAAATGGCTATAATGGAGAACAAAAAATTTTTAAAACAAGAACAAAGCTTCTGAAATAGTGGGGCATGTATTTTGATGTAGATTTAGTTCTTGTTTTATGAGCTGAAATAATAGGGCATGTATTTTGATGTAGATTTAGTTCTTGTTTTATGAGTTGAAATAGATTTTCAATTGAGATACTTCACTTAGATAATTGTTGTATGTTTTGTATAATTGAATAATTAAAAAGAATGAGACTTCGGTTTTTTTTTGGGAAAGAGCTTGTATTCAGTTTATCGCTTATTCCCATTAGTTACATTTGAAAGACATATAGTCTCCACTTGTTGTCTACATGGAAAGTTCTGAATATATCATGTATGACTCGGTATAGTGCAGCTACATATTATTATAGCTAAATTTTTTGTCGATATTTTCTCTACACGTTCCATTTATCCACCATCACTATTTGTAATCTCTTACATCATATTCCGACATTTGGTACTGTTGTTCAAAGGGAACATTGAAGGGTAGATAAAGTAAACTTGATGACTGGGGAAAGCATTTTGGATAGGTGTTAAAACAATCAGTACACATGGAGGGGAAGGCGAGGTTTGATGATGGCCTCTAATGGATCTACTTTGTGTATTGTGATCCAAGTGCCCTTGTCAAGTCAATTTCAGTGCCCTCTGGGGGAAGCCATTCGAAGCTTTGAAGAAGCCACCCCAATGTATAGCTAACCACAATCAATGCCAAAGACATAGCCGAGCACATTCTTCTCCCTGAACCAAACAAAATCAATTCAAAGTCTTGCCCTTTCACATTGATCTCTTTTCCACTCTTGAGAAAACATTCAGGAATGAATTTTGTGGGGTGCTCCCACATGGTCACATCCCATTGAATTGCCCACACATTCACTAACAGTTGTGTTCCTACGGGAATGTTATATCTTCCAACAATTCAGGCCTCGCTTGATCCGTGAGGGAGGAGAAGAGGTGCCGATGGATGAAGCCTGAGATTTTCTTTCACAATTGCCTACAAACATTTCATCTTTAGAATATCTGATTCCTCTATTAATTGATCCCGCCCGACATGTATGTCCAGATCTTGCTGGGATTTTGCCAAAATGTCTGGATGCTGCATCAGAGTTGTGAAGATTTTAGAAAAAGAGGAAATTCAGAAACACAACTTTTATTGCAGCTCTATATAAAAAAATATTACAAATGGCTAAATATATAGAATTCATAGCCATAGGAAAAAAATGAAAGAAAACTAGATACGCATGTATCTAGATAGGTTTCATTTGCTAAGGAATAAAACTAAAAAACAAAGAAAACTAAATTCTAAATATAAATATGCAAATCTTTGCACATTCCTTATTTCCATAAAACAAATAAAACTAACTAAAAAACTCTCCAAAAAAACACTTTTTCTAGCATCACTTATCCACATACTCCCCCTTGATGCTGAGAGGGCTAACAATTTGATCTCTGAGTGTCAAAATCTAATCCTTTGCAACCACCTTCATCAAGATATCCTCTATTTGTGCCTTTGTGTTGATGTATTTCAATTCAGTTGCATTCTTTTGTACCAAATTTCTAATGAAGTGTTGTTTCAAATCAAAGTGTTTGGTCCTACTATGATGAACCAGATTCTTGGCCAATTTAATGGCACTAATGTTGTCACAAAAAATCACAGTAGGCTGAACCTGAATCTCACCAATTTCTTCAAGAAGCTTTCTGAGCCACAAAGCTTGTGTGCCTGCTGAAGTGACTGCAACATATTCCACTTTTGTAGAAGAGAGAGCAACCATACTTTTCTTCTTTGAACTCCATGTGATTAAACTAGAGCCCAAAGAAAAACAATTACCAGATGTAGATTTCTGGTCATCCAAACTGCCTCCCCAATCGGAATCACTATAGCTAACAAGCTCAAATTTTTTAGAAGAATACTAAATTCCAAAATCGAGAGTGTTTCTCACATACCTCAAAATTCTCTTGGCTGCCTTCATATGTTCTTCTAATGGATTTTTCATATACCTTGAAACCAATGAAACTAAGTAAGCAATATCAGGCCTTGTGTGAGTTAGAAACATCAAACTACCAACAATACTTCTATATGATGTCTCATCAACAATATCAGCACCATCATCTCTACATAATACAACTCCATGAGAAATTGGAGTAGAAAGAGGTTTACAATCAGCCATATCAAATTTCTTTAGCATATCCTTTGCATACTTTGTTTGACAAACAAAAATTTTATTTTCATGTTGATAAACTTCCATTCCCAAAAAATACTTCATGAGACCCAAATCTTTCATTTCAAATTCATTCAGCATAGCAACTTTGAATTCCTCTTTCATCTTAGAACAACTACCCATATATAACAAATCATCAACATACAAACTCACAATGATAATATCATTACCTTCTTGCTTGTAATAAAGGGTAGGTTCACTCTTACTTCTTTGAAAGCCATTCTGCTGAAAATATCCATCAATCCTTGCATACCATGCATGTGGTGCTTGCTTGAGGCCATACAAAGTCTTCTTTAGCTTATAAACATGATCTTCTTTTCCTTTAACTTCAAAACCTTGTGGCTGTCCCACATATACTTCCTCTTCTAAGCACCCATTTAGAAAGGCAGTTTTCACATCCATGTGATGAATAGTCCATTTCTTTTGAGCTACAAGTGAAATAAGCATTCTAATAGTCTCTTGTATTGCTACTGGTGCAAAAGTTTCTTCGTAATCAATACCATACCTTTTAGTGAAACCTTTAGCAACCAATATTGCCTTGTATCTTTCCACACTCCCATCACTGTTATATTTGATCTTGTATACCCATTTCATGCCAATCTTATTCTTCTCATACGGAAGCTCTACAAGCTCCCATGTCTCATTCCTATCAATGGAATCCATCTCTTCATTTATTTCTTGCATCCAAACCTCATTATTACATGCATCTTCAAAACATGATGGCTCAAAATCAGCTTTAGCAAGTAATGCAAAATTTACTATCTCACCAATTGGATCTTCTTCATGTTATTGATTTTGACTTCTCTGATAAATATCACTTAATCTTCTTACCTTTCTTGTAGAACTTGGCCTTGGGGATGGACTTCCACTTGGAATTAATGAGGGGCTACTTGGCGGACTTGGAGATCCTATATTAGATTCATTAGTTGGCTGCTCATTATTATTATCAACAATAATATCATCATCCAAAACTTATTTTAGCTTTTCAACATGGCCTTTTTGATGACCATAAACTCCCCCTTCATCAAAAATCACATCTCTTGAAACAACAAGCTTATTAGTAAGAGGATTATACAATCTATAAGCTTTTCTCTCCTCACTATAACCCACAAAATGCATGGTTCACTTTTAGCATGTAACTTTTGTCTATTTTGATCAGGTATATGCACATTAGCCAAGCAACCAAAAAATTTAAAATGATTTACATTAGGCATTTTTCCATACCATGCTTCATAGGGAGTCATCTTACCTAGGGCACTTGTAGGACTCCTATTGATAATATAGACTATTGTAGCAACTGAATCAGCCCAATAAGTATTGTTCAAACCCTTGGTTTGTAACATGCTCCTTGCCATTTCTACCATAGTACAGTTCTTTCTTTCAGCCACTCCATTTTGTTGAGGTGTGTAAGCAGTTGTAAGTTGTCTCTTGATCCCATTCATCTCACAAAAATTCTAAAAATCTTTAAAGCAATACTCTCCTTCACGATCTGTTCTCAAACAATTGATTGTATTTCCTTTCTCATTCTCTACATGGGCTTTAAACCTCTTGAATGTATCAAGGGCTTCATCCTTAGTCTTCAAAAAATAAACCCAACACATGCATGAGTAATCATCAATAAAAGTGATAAAATATGATGACTTACCCAAACTTTGTGTTTGCATAGGACCACAAATATCAGAATGAATAAGATGAAGTGGGTGATGAGCCCTCCATGCATTTCCTTTTGGAAATGATTCTCTTGCATGCTTCCCTTTTGCACATCCTTCACAAATTTTGTTGTGCTCTTCAATCTTAGGCAATCCAAGAACCAATGCATTTGATGTTAGAATATTCAAACTATGAAAATTCAAATGACCATACCTGAGATGCCACAACCAACTTTTATCCTCATAAGCCATATTCACAAGCTGATTGTCATTTTCACCAAACTTCAAGGGGAACATCCTATTCTTTGTCATAGGAACAACTGTAATCACTTTATTGCCCTGATTCTTATCATAGATAGTAGATTTCATATTTTTAAATACAACTCTATAATTCTTCTCACATAACTACCCAACACTCAATAAATTATACTTCAATTTTGGAGTATAATAGATATCTTGAACACTTTTCATACCTTCTTTTATCTGAACTTTCATGGCTCCTTTGGCTACAACCTCCATCGTATTATTATTACCAAGAGTAATATTAGAGATCTATAGCCATCATCAAGCTTTGAAAAAATATCCTTGTTACCAGACGTATGGTTAGAACACCCAGAATCCAAATACCAAACATCACTCATATTATTTTCAGCTTTTCCATAACACAAGAATAAATTACCTCAGGAAAGATCCTCATCCTGTTCAGCATAATTTGCATTATTGTTACCTGATTTCAACCTAAACTCTTTCTCATAGTCTCCATACCAATTGCAATGGTAACATTGAATGTTTCTTTTTTCAAATCTACCTTGGCCTCTTCCTCCTTGAGCACCTCCTCTTCCTCTAATTCATCTTGAAAAGTTCTAATTTTGACCCCTTCCTGAACCTCTCTGGTTGTTATTGTTGCTGCTAGCACCATCGTTCTTTAAAATTTGCAATTGGGAACCAAAATCCTTCTCACTAGTGCTGGTAGAAGTGTCCCTTATTCTATCCTCATGTGATATGAGAGATCCAACTAGCTCATCATATGCCAAGGTGGCTAAATATTTACTTTCTTCCATAATTGCTACAGTATTCCACTTTAGGGTTAGAGATCTCAATAACTTATGTATCACATGCTCTTGGCTCATAGGTTAACCCAAAGTGGCCATTTTATGAACCAAATCCTTGACTCTTACACAAAAATCTCCCACATTCTCACTTTCCTTCATCTCCAAATTCTCATATTCTCTCTTCAAGGTTTGTAGTTTCACAACCTTGATCTAGTCATTGCCATGGTAAGCATCTTTTAGAGTCTTCTAGGCATCCTTTTCTGTCTGTGCATCAGCAATTCTAGGAAACAAGCTCTTCTCAAGAGCCATTTGAATGTGAAATAGAGCCATTGCATTATTCTTCTCAACTTCCTTCTTCAATCTCCTCTCATTAGCTGTGTAATCATCCCAATTCTCAGGTTCTTCATATCCTGATTCAACGATCTCCCAAAAATCTTTTCCTATCAAAAAGGTCTTCATCTTGATTGACCAATATTGATAAACAACTCCATCAAATTCTAGAATTTGCAAATTATTTGCCATCCTGAAAGCTTCACAATCCTATTGCTCTGATACCAAATGAAGATTTTAGAAAAGAGGAAATTCTGAAACACAACTTTTATTGTAGCTCTATATAAAAAATATTACAAATGGCTGAATATATAAAATTCATAGCCATAGGAAAAACATGAAAGAAAACTAGATACGCATGTATCTAGACAGGTTTTATTTCTTAAGGAATAAAACTAAAAAACAAAGAAAACTAAATTCTAAATATAACTATACAAATCTTTGCACATTCCTTATTTCCATAAAACAAATAAAACTAACTAAAAAGCTCTCCAAAAAAACACTTTTTCCAGCATCACTTATCCACAAGTTGACAGTTCCCACTCGACGGTCACTGACGATGTTTTAGTACCTCTGCTTATGATGGTATGCAAAACCAAGAAACAAATCATTTAGTGTAGAGCGTACACAGCCCGTGAGTTGAGACCATCCAAATAAATCAAAATTTTGAATGATAATACAAGTTAAAAGACACATACTCTATTCAAACAAACTAAATAGTTTATGCAAAGAGAAAGTGGTAGAAGAACATACATGGGCAGTGGCTTTCACTACATCGTCCTTATTGTCAGATTCAATTTCATGGTTGTCCGTTTCAGATATGAGAACATCCAGTATGTTTCAAGCATCAGCCCTTCTCTTCTTTCGGTGGTCATGTAGCAATTTCTTCATAAAAACCTCTCTCTTCTTCTTTAGCTTCTTCATTCTAGACACTACTCCGGTCAAATCGATCCACTTGAGAAAAGGAAGATAATAGCTAATATCTAATGCTCCAGCTAATGAGGAACCTTCTTTTAACATATCCTCAAAGTGTTGCTCTTCTTTGAAATCATCGGAACTGAGATCTGGCGAATATCTCTTACTGGCAACCCTTCGCATGACGATGTTAAATGTTAGATCAGAGAGCCTCAACTCAATGTTCAGTGGATTGATATCTCCCTACCAACTCTCGAACAGTGAATGGATGAGGCTGGAAGTTTCCTCTGCACGGACCTGCCTAAAAGATTCGATCCTGTCGACAGTAAAGAGCTGGAGCCTGTAGATTTTTCTGACCTTTCCCTAGTATGAGCCGTAAGGAGCAGAAGCTAACACTTTAAAGTCATATCCAATGTGCTTTCCGGTAGAAGTAAATGGTCAGGATGTGAATGCTTTGTCATTTTTTGTGACGCATTCTTTTGCCAGATCTAAAGAATTGATGACCAAAACTGGGCGGACACCAAGTTGGAGATGCATGATGGGGCCATAGGTCTGTGAAAGAGAGGATATAAATCTGTGAAGGGGTTGTTTGCTTCTACATAGAAGAGGAATATGGCCAAGTATTGGCCACGATGGAGGATGCGGTGGCTTTTCCTTAACTCTACATCTGAGAGACTTTGCAATTAGCAAAAGGGCAGCTAGTAGTAGAGCAAGAACGGTAATGGAAGTTGCTTCGCACACCATAACTCACAGCCAATAATTGTGATTTGTATAAAACCATGAGAGTTTTGTATGACTACTGCTCTGTTACTTGACAGCTCTATTATTGAGCTTAGACTCCTTTTCAGCGTTTTGATCACGTTAAGCTTTTCTCATTTTTTAATACAAAATGAACTGGCATGATCATAGCTCTATTATTGACGTATGACCTTATTTGAGAACTAATATGAGAAAGATTTTCGAGTATTTAGAGTAAAAGAAGTATTTTGTTTTTATCTGGCTAAACTGTAGGACTCAACAGACTCCAAAGCTGATTGAACCTTTTTTTATCATTTTCGTTGCTTCAGAATAATTATCATTATACATTTCCTCTATGTATGCTTATCATTTTAATTGGTATAATATACTACTCTTGGTGTGATGAGCTCATTTCTTTATATGACCATTTTAATTTAGGAGGCATATATAAATTTGTTAATGGTATGATATTATTAATATAGGTTCTTTTTAATCTTTATTAATCATATTAATTATATTTATAGATAGGTTTTAAAATCTATTCTTGATTTAGGGAATATCTATAAGTTCAAGATACTAAAAGCAATTGCCATGTCACCCATATTTAATAAAAATTTTCTTCACCAATATCATGAAGAATAATCAAGGAGTGACAAAGTAGAATTTTATTTTAAAGAATAGATAAGATGATGATGATGATGATGATGATGAGAACAAATGAAGTAGATTTTTGGACAACAAAGTTAGATGCAATACTTGTCATAGATTCAACAAGCTCAAATGAAATGCCTTATAATTTCTCCAAAATAGACAAAGTGCAAGACTCACTATTCAAATATCCTTGAGTGTCTAATTAAGGAGCATCCCAATAACCTTATCATATTATAGCATGATTTTGTATCAAAAATATTTTTAGAATTAAGAAACTTTGAATTATCCTATCAAAATTTATGTCATTTGTAGTTCACAATTCAAAACAATAGTCATTCAATTCATTGGGTGAAGTTTTTGAAACCTTTCCATAGATTGCAACATCAAACCCATTATATCATGATGCAATATGGGGATAGAGAGCCTTCAAAGGGAATTGTGTTGAGTTCTAGTAACTCTTGGAGCTTCATTGAGTTTATGTTGACCCATTCATTTTATAGAATTGAGTTATGGTGCACCTTGTAGACGAAATAAATTATCCATATGGACAAGAATTGATATATTAGAACACTTACATTCAATGAAAAATATTTTTAGAGTCAAAAAGCTAAAAAATATGTATAAAAATTAATGTATTAGAGTTAGGAATTTGATTCTTGTTTTGAGTATTTGAGTAGTCATATTCACATATAAGCTTGTAATAAACCCATGGTGGTTTGGAATTGAATTTGTAACCTAAATGTAGTGGGTAGATCAACATATTCAAATCATTATATAATAAATAGTCAATGAGAAGATCTATTCAATTGTAAAATAATTTATTTGTATCAACAATCTATTACAGGATTGAACAATCATATATCTAGACCCTTTATCAATTATTGCATAAATATGCAAATTATAATGCATGTATGGTAAACACAAACATTTTATAAATTTAAAAAATATAACATGATTCATATATTTTGTATTTTGTATTTTGTATTGAGTTATAATAGACTAGCATTAAAACACTAGCATATTATAGCATCCTCGTGTTATGGATTATCATTTTTAAAATAACCTAAACTATGATACTAGTTTGTTGTCTCATTTTTGGTTCATAATTTTTTCTATGGAAGAAAAAACTAGCACATTTGACATATCAAATTAGATTTGCACAAAATATTTGAACTAAAAGATAATAAAATAGTAAGGAGTCGATGAATTCAAGTAGGTTGATGAATAATCATAAAAAAAATTTCTTCTAATGTTTGTAACATTTTCTCAAGAAACCTTCTAAACTTTAGGATACTTTGACCTCCAATGAAATTAAGTATATATACAAATATTGTACAAGGGGTAAGTTCACCAATCTATGACTCCATTGCAAAAAAGAAGTGATTGATTTCTCTTTCAATTTAATTTTTATAATTTTTAATGTAAATAAATTATTCTACTGTGTCTGATTGAGGATAAAAAAAAGATATGACATGTAGTAGTTAGAAGTATTGAGGTGAAGAATTTATGTGGTAGCATCTAGAGGTGTAAGAGAAATCTTGTGTCACCTAATAAATATTTTACTTTAAGTGTTGATATTTTTAGTTGATACCTATGAGGTTCACTGGTCTAAAATGTCCTAAAATCCTATTAAAAAAAATGCAACTTAAAATTTTGGACCTTTCAATGATCAAATGGAACCTTGTTGAATGTCAGATCAATTCCTACTCTTAGAAAACCATGGTATAGAATATTCCAAGATCTTGAATTCAAAAATATGCTCAATTAGGTTCTCACATTTGAAAGTTGAAACTATTTTTACGAGGAAAATTAGAATATTCAAAATACACCTAGAAGCACCAAAACCTACTTTGAGTATATTTTTGGCATATTCAAACATAGATTAAATAGGGAGATGAGTTATAGGTAACAAAATGGGGAAAATGGAAATTAGTTTAGTTTCAGAAACTAGAATGAGATGTATGGATCTAAAAGCAAGGGGAACGAAGCATCTGTAAAAGAGGCAATCCTAGAGAGTGAACAAGAAAGAAACCAATAATCTAAGAAGGAAGAAAGGGTATCATACAAGCATATCAGCTCAGATAAAGAAGAAATTTATTGGGACAATAAAAAAAATCATACTTGAATATGAACCCAGATGTAGCATTAAAAGAAGAGGCAACATTATCCTATGATAAAAGAAGGAAGAAACCAAACAAAGAACTAGAAGAGGATTGAAATAGACAAAATAAGAGACCATGATCGCCATGACCTAATCTACTAAAAATCAAGAAGGAGGGGCCTAAGGATGCTTTAGCATTGTAAAAATAAGAGAGAATAGATATCTGCAAAAGAAAGGGACCAAGTAGCAAGAAAATGAGATAGAAAAACCCAAAGTAGTAAGAAGAGAGAAACAAATGATGTATTCATAAAATAATGTGTCTTAGAGTTTTGGGGTGTTTTCTACTAGGATATCCATGCCACATAGAGGAAAGAAGAAAGGGTGGCTAGTGATATTGTTATGTTTGGGAGCTATTTGGGGTTTTGAAACATACAATATTATCCAGATACCAAATCTACTTACCAAACTACAAAAATGGGCATGAGAGGGAGGGGTGTAAAACATGTAGGAAGAGGATAAATCCTGTCAGGTGCATGAAAAACCTGACAATGTATAGCCAGAAGGAAACAAATAATGGCGAAAGCCTGGAAAAGTGGATTCCTGGTTGAGAATCTAATGATAATAAGAAGTAACTAGAAGGAAGGGATCCAAATAAATGACAAAAAGTAGCAATATTTGATATATAAATATTAAATATTTACATTTATTTAAGGCAACATTTCCTTAATTAAATATTCATCTATGATTTCTAAGCTAAGTCAGCAATATTCACACACACACACGGATATATATATATATATATATATATATATATATATATATATATATATATATATATGAATATTGATGACTTAGTTTAGAAATCATATATGAATATTTAATTAAGGAAATATTGCCTTAAATAAATGTAAATCATATATGAATATTGCTAACTTTTAACAATATCAAATCCAGACAATTCAATTGATTTTCAGTTGCTGATATCAATTTCTGGATTCGATTGTGTAAAGTTTTTAACCATCAATGTTTCGGATCATACTACATGATCCATCATCAGGATGCCAAAGAGCAAGAAGAACAAGAAATGTTTGATTGCAGATCTAGGAGGCCATGCAATAAAGAGGAGGAAGAAGGGAAGAGGAGAGAGAAAGGAGACCCAAAGACAGGAGTTTGCAATTTTCTAGGAAGGCTAAGGACGGGAGTTTGAGGCCATTCCATGTGCAAGCTCATGCAGATTTTGCCCTTGTGCTGAATAGTGTGGATTTATGAGTTTTTGGGTGTGTTTTTGTAAGATTTTGGTGCTTTCGGTTGAGCTTTTCATATCAGTTTGGATTGCTGTTGTATTGCAGCCATTTTGATGTTATAATAGAGCTAAATATATGTATTGGGTCGTGGCTATTCTTCTGTGATAAATTATTAGTGTTTTGTGGTGTTTCTGGGCTATTTTGTGTTGTTTTCGAGAGCCTGTTGAGCATTGTTTTTGTCCTCCGATTGGGAGCTGTTTTGTAAACTCTATACAGATCTGGAAATTTCATTTTGTAGGCCATTATGCTGGTGAAATTTCTGTAAAAATGTCTACTTTCAGATTTATCAATAATATGTGAAGCTGTGAAGATTTTGGCACTATTTCGGGCATACCCGATTTGGGTTTTATTGAGAAATTGTATAATCTTTCATAGTGCTGGTTGTTTAATTTAATAATCTGATTAGAGGCTTTAAATTTCATATAAAATCAGTAAGAGGACATTTCAATGGTATCAGAGCTATGATCTTGCCAGCCTGAGGGTTTTTAGAAGTTTGTATGCAACTAAGTGAAAGAGAAAAGAGATATTTGCAGCGAGAAAAGAATAAAGAAATTTTAATCAAACCTCCAGTTGAAAATAAAATTACAAAATCCAAGGAAGGAACAAGTATGGCTGATCCGGATGAGATGGCAAAAAAATTCTTCCAGGACATCCAGAATACTCAGAAGCAAACAGTGGATAGTCTGGCAGAAACTAGAGAGGCTTTACGGATATTGACAGAAAAACTGCGAGGAGTTGTATCTACTAATGAGAAAGGGAGCACTTCAAAGGAGCCAAGAAATCTGAAACCCACACCCTCTAAATCAACAAAAACTATTTTCTTGCCTGCAGATGAGCCACCAGTACCAAATCCAGCCCTTAGTCCTATGGAAGAGGTTACAGGTAACTTGATTGCATTAAGAGCTACTTACAATGGCTTAGATGATGACTTTCGCAGTTCGGTTTCTTTTAGAGAATATGTGGATATGATGAACACTTTGATGCCCAAGAAAGAGTACAGGAGGGAGCAGGACATAAGTGGAAGAGAGCTCAAAAATAAAATAAGCAAGTTTACAACACCTACTTTTGATGGAACAAATAAAATTACAGCTAGAGCATGGCTACAAAAATTGCAGACCTTCTTCACACTTAACCCCATGAAGGAGAGTGATGTTGTTCAATTCGGAAGTCTACACTTTGAAGATGCAGCATATGATTGGTGGTATCATGGAATGACTACTCAAGGTCATGATCAGGTAACTACATTTGATGATTTTAGTCAAAGAGTGATAGATAGATTTGATCTCAAGGATGATGAAGAGTATTTTAAAGAATTGTCAAAGTTGAGGCAAACCAAATCAGTTAATGAGTATGTAGAAGAGTTTCAAAAGGTGGCTATTATGGTACCTAATATGAGTGAAAAGAGGATTGTTTATCTTTTTCTTGATGGTTTGGAAGATTCTGTTAAGGGTTTGGTTAAGGCTTTCTCACCCTCAACCTTACAGGAAGCTATTAAAAGAAGTTTGCAGCTTGAAACTTGTGTGCCTATGAAACCAGTCACTAATCAAAAACCCCCAAATCTTTGGC
This sequence comes from Chamaecyparis obtusa, assembly GCA_027943335.1. Lineage (NCBI taxonomy): Eukaryota > Viridiplantae > Streptophyta > Pinopsida > Cupressales > Cupressaceae > Chamaecyparis > Chamaecyparis obtusa. Next base: position 27,467 of record BSBK01008388.1, on the reverse strand, counting down.
AACATAAGGGAAATTTTTAGAAAAATATTTTTCCAGCACCACCACCAAAGAATGTGACAAATGCAGCAAACAAGAAGGTAGATGAAGAGACTAGGAGTGAACTACGAAGGAAAAAGCTTTGTTTCACTTGTAGAGAGCCATGGGTTCCAGGACACTGATGTTTGGGGAAAGGTCAAGTGCACTATATTGAAGTCACTTCAGAATCTGATTCAGATGAGCATGAAGAATTTCATGACACTAAGGAGGAGGAAGAAGAAAAGAAAGAAAAGGAAATCAGCAAGAATGGCACTTTAGCAGCATTATCAGGAGTCCCAAGATACCATCCCTTTCGAATTCGAGGGGTATTAGCGGGGCAAAGGTTGACAGTTCTTCTTGATAGTGGGGCAACTCACAATTTTATTGATGAGGGATTTGTCATGAAAAGAGGGCTTAAAGCAGAAGATTTTGAGGGATTCAATGTTACTGTAGCTGATGGATTCACTATGCCTTGCACACGAGTGGTGAAACAACTCAGGATGACCTTAGGAGATTATGAGTTATGTGATGACTTCTATGTTGTTGGCATTGGAGAGACAGATCTTGTATTGGGTGTTCAATGGTTGCACTCTATTGGAAGCTATTATATGAACCATCAAACTATGGAGTTCAAATTTCATTCCAATGGAAAAGAAGTCTTATTGAGAGGCTTATCAAATGGAGCACCTAGGGTGGTCATTGCAAAGACGATGGAGATGTCTTTTCGAAGAGGACAAGTAGCATGGGTAGTAGGAATCATAATCCACCCAACAAGCTCTTCAGAGAATCAAGGTAATTTCCATATTGAAATTCAAGATATTCTTGATAAGCATAATATAATTTTCAATGATTTGCCTCCGGGATTACCACCAAATAGAGGTTTCTTCGGGTTGTGTAGCTATTATAGGAGATTTGTCAAGGGATTTTCTCAGCTTGCTGCCCCCTTGACTGATTTGACAAAGAAAGGAGCTTTTATTTGGACAGAAGAGGCACAAAAAACATTTGATAAGCTTAAGGAGGTAATGAGTTCATGCCCTGTGCTTGCAATTCCAGATTTCTCTTTATCTTTTGTTGTTGAATGTGATGCTTTTGGAGAAGGTATAGGGGCTGTCCTAACTCAAAGGGGACATCCGATAGCATTTGAGAGCAGAAAATTGAATCAATTAGAGGAAGGTTACTCCATCTATGATAAGGTAATGTTGGCAATCGTGCATACGCTTCATAAGTTTAGACAATATTTGGTATGTGGGAGATTCATTGTACAGATAGACCATAATAGCCTCAAGTTATTCTTGAACCAAAGGGATTTGAATGATCATCAACAAAAATGGCTAAGAAAATTGCAAGCTTATGATCTTGATATTGAATACATGAAAGGAAAGAATAATGTGGTTGTTGATGCTCTCTCAAGAAAGCCCACTTTGTGTTCCTTAACATCTATCTTTGCTAATTGGAAAGTCTCCATAATTTCAGAGTATGCTAAAGATTCCTTTGCCACCAAGATTTTGGATAAGTTAGTGGATGATAACAGGTATAAGGTTGTTGATGAATTAATTTATTGCAAGAGCATGATCTTCTTAGTGCCAGGATCAAAAACTAAGGAGAGGATATTGAGGGCCTTTCATGACACACCTTTGGCTGGTCATCAAGGATACTTCAAGACATACAAGAAACTTCAAGAGTGGTATGCATGGAAGGGTATGAAGGAGGATGTCCTTAAACACATTAAGGAATGCATGGTATGCCAACAAAACAAGAGCGAGCAAATCTTTCCTACAGGGTTGTTGCAGCCACTTCCTATTCCTGAACAAAAATGGGAAAGTATTTCCATGGATTTCATCACTGGGTTGCCCAAGGTTCAAGGTAAGGATTGCATATATGTGGTTGTAGATAGACTAACTAAGTATGCACATTTCTTTCCCATCACATCTGATTTCAAGGAATCACAAGTGGCAGAATTGTTCTTCAAGGAAATTTTCAGGTTACATGGCTTGCCTAGAAACATTGTCAGTGATAGGGACAGTAGATTCCTTAGCTCTTTTTGGAAGGAGCTCTTTCATTTGGTAGGAAATAAACACACTCCCAGTACTAGCTATCATCCTTAAATAGATGGACAAACAGAGATAGTTAATAAATGGATAGAGGGATATTTGAGGAACTATGTTTCAAATCAGCAACATGCTTGGATGAAATGGTTGCACCTAGGGGAGTATTGTTACAATACATCTCATCACATGTCTATTGGTATGCCTCCTTTCTATGTTCTTTATGGTTATGATGCCCTTTCCTTTGTTGATCTAGTACTTTCAGATAGTAGAGTACCTGCAGCAAGTGATTTCATTAAGAAAAGCCAAGACATAATAAGGTCCCTCAAGGATAATTTACAACATGCACAGAACCAACAGAAGTTGTATGCTGCTAGGAAAAGGATTGAAAGATCTTTTAAGATAGGAGATTTGGTATTTGTCAGGTTGCAGCCATATAAGCAAAGCACCTTGAAGAGAAGTGGGGCAGAGAAGCTCAAGCCAAGGTTCTATGGGCCTTATAAGATCATCAGGAAGGTAGGAGAGGTAGTTTATGAATTGGAGCTCCCACCAAATAGAAAAATACATAATGTTCTCCATGTCTCCTGCCTGAAGAAGGTTCTAGGCCAGAAAACCATAGCACCTATAGAATTACCACCTCTTGATGATGGAGGGAAATTAGTTTTGATACGAGAAGAGGTTTTGAATACAAGAGAGAAAAGATTGAGAAATAGGAGCATCACAGAGCATTTGGTCAAATGGAAAGGATTACCATTGGAGGATGCAACTTGGGAAGGAGCACATATTCTTCAACATCCCAACCTTCATTTCTTGAGGACAAGCAATATTTGGGAGAGAGGACTTGTCATGTCCCCTTTTCAAATAATTAAAAATAATAACTTTTGCTAAGGCTGGCAGGCTCAAAAAGTGAAGTTTCAGGAAAAGGGGCTAATCTTTGGAAACCAATGAAATAATAAATATTAAATATTATTAAAATACATCTAATTCACCCCTCTTGGTCATGAGTTAGGGTTATGCCCTCTTTAAAAGTGGTTTGGAGGCATTTCGGGCTCATTCAAGAACTTGATTTTTGCTCATTGCTTTGTTGTTCTTCAGAGGCTGCCAAACCTGTGGAGAAGGAGACCCAAAGATGGGAGTTTGTAGGTTTCAAGGAAGGCTAAGGATGGGACTTTGAGGCCATTCCATTTGCAAGCTCATGCAGAGTTTTCCCTTGTGCTGGATAGTGCAGATTTATGAGTTTTCGGGTGTGTTTTTGTAAGATTTTGGTGCTTTCGGTTGAGCTTTTCATATCAGTTTGGATTGCTGTTGTATTGCAGCCATTTTTATGTTATAATAGAGCTGAATATATGTATTGGGTCGTGGCTATACTTCTGTGATAAATTATTAGTGTTTTGTGGTGTTTCCGGGCTATTTTGTGTTGTTTTCGGGAGCCTGTTGAGCATTGTTTTTGTCCTCCGATTGGGAGCTGTTTTGTAAACTCTATACAGATCTGGAAATGTCATTTTGTAGGCTGTTATGCTGATGAAATTTCTGTAAAAATGTCTACTTTCAGATTTATCAATAATATGTGAAGCTGTGAAGATTTTGGCACTATTTCGAGCATACCCGATTTGGGTTTTATTGAGAAATTGTATAATCTTTCATAGTGCTGCTTGTTTAATTTAATAATCTGATTAGAGGCTTTAAATTTCATATAAAATCAGTAAGGGGACATTTCAGTATATTGGTTTAAAAGCAGTTTCTTATGACAACACAGACTGGCTCTATCAATACTTAAGGGTGGAAAAATTTGATGTTCCAGTTTCCTTCAATTTATTTTTATTTTTATGCCTACAAGATTGTTCTGAGAAATTCGTTCAAAAGAAGGACTCACAGCTTGAAAAGAAAGGTATCCCCCAACACGAAGAAGGATGGGAATCTAACTTTCATGAGGAGATGGGTAGTTTAAGCAAGTAGAAATAGTCTTTTTATCCTGTCTGTTTGTAAAAATGTGTAATTAAGATAGCATTTAGTAAATAGTACAGATTAGTATCTTATTAGTAAAGTTGGAAAAACATTCAGTAAATAGCTAATATCGACATTGACAACTTAAAAATATAAATATTAACATTACTTATATAATGATCAGTGATTAAATGGTTCATCTATATATTTAACATAGCATGGAACTGACATTTAGTATATCAGTTCACAACTATATACTTATTCAAAAGATGAGCAGATTAATTATTATTTAGAAAATCTTGATACTCTGACTAGGATTTTAATACAGAACACGTTTTTGGTTTTAAATCAATTCCAAATATGTTATGTTAGTACAAACATTCATTAACTCTGTCTATATTTGAATTTAGTAAAATAAGATTGAATAGCTAAAGCCTGAGATCTTGCAACTATTTGGTTTTAAAAAATGGGCCAAGACTTCAATTCATTATATGTTTCATAAGGGATCTATTTATACACTATGCTATACAACTTATGTCATTTGATATTGAGATCAATGTATTCTCGGACACTCTCTAGTCAGCTATAATCTCTGGATGGGTATTAAAATATATACATGACAAACTAGTAAAGCATTAATAAGATTATTTTCAGTTAAAAGATCTTGAAAATGGGCTATTATAGCCATGATAATCTATTTTCAAACTATTAAGGAGAAAATAGATTGAAGAAAGGTTATCAAGTTACAATAACTCATTTAGATCAATTAACTTGGATGCTTACCCATTGGTAAAGAAAGGTCCTTGTTAATCAGTTTATATCGCTCTTACTACATCTGAGTTATCAAGACTTTTCTTAGTTTTGGATATTATCTTTAAAGTGAGTTCAATTAGATGAACAAGAAATTTTCTAAGGAATACTCTTAGAATTAAATCAGATTCTATTTTATTTTATATTAATAAATATCGCGAACATCTTGATCTAGCCATTTTAGAGAAGACTTTGTCCAGGAAATATAGCAGAACAAGGAACATGACAAGGAACCTGTCAAGGTTTGAGGTGCTTTATATACTTCTACAGAGATATCTGTAATATTTTCATGTAATATACATTTCACACAATGTAATATGATTGTATATAAATGGGAATGCCCCTTAAGAATAATTCTAAAATGGTGTATGCCTCATTAATCTTTTGTATTAGAAACAGGATGTAAGTCCCGGACTATACCAGAAGTTTTTCTTGCCTTCGTTACCTCTAGTGCCCGCAGTGAACAAAGGTCTTTGCAAAAAATTCTTAAAATAATAATAATAATAAAAAGGCATTGGCCTATCAAAACAAAAAAAGATCATAATACTATGAATTGCTAAACAAGAACTTTGAAAACAAAACACAAATTCAATATAATTTTTTTCGTAAAATATAAACACGTGCCAAATTTTAGTAAAATAAACTTTTTAAAATAAAAACTATATATTTTTTTAATACAAAATACATAAATGTATATAACTAGTTTATTTATTAATATATTTTATAATGAGTGTGATGCTCCACATTTTCCCATTTATTCCGTTTGTGCACACCTCTCTTGTTATATATAGAAAGAGACACATAGAGTTGACATTGTTAGGGCCCATTTGGGTGTTGGAATACCAAATGCCAATTCTAGTCAATTCTGGAAGATACAAACCCTGAAAATGATTTCTGGAATATGGGTTGACCCGTTTGGTTCACTCAGAAGATGACTAAGAAGATGCATAAGGAATTTTAATTCTTTATTTTGATTTCTTTAAATATGGTGTGTATATGTTTGTATATATACACACACATATGTGTATATATATGTACATATGCACACATTTGTATATATACACATACACACATATGTATCTATGTATATACGTGTATATATACACACATACACACATGTGTGTGTATACACACATACACATATATATACATATACACATACACACATATACACATGTGTGTGTGTGTATATATACACACACACACACACACACACATACATGTGTATATATACACATACACATATATACACATACATATGTATATATACACACATACACATATATACACATACATGTGTATATATACATATATACACATATGTGTATATATACACACACATTTGTGTATATATACAAACATATACACATGTGTGTATATATATACATATGTATATACACATATATGTATACACACATGTATATATATACATCCTTATAGCAATATAATATACATCCTTATAGTCACGGATCCCACGAAATCTTAAATTTGGTTTTATAAAAATTAAAATTGAAAATCAAAATTCTAATTCAACCTATTTGAGTGGAAGATGAAATACCCATTTTAAGGCAAAATTAAAATTTAGAAATTCCAATTCCAATTTTTGAATAGACACAAACACAAAATTGACATTATCCAGTCTAATTCCATCACCAAAATGGGCCCTTTATATTATGTATATTGAGACTTGGGAGAGAAAGAGCGCGCGCTAATCTTTAATATCATGCAACATACCAACATCTATAATTACTACTGATGTTGAAAGTAATATGGAAGGATACGATAAAGTTAACTAAATGATTGGGGAAAACATTGTGATCAGCCATTAAAACTATTCGCTCCGTGGATGAAACCAACATATCAGTAGAGATGGAGGGGAAGGCGAGGTCTGATAATGGCCTCCAGTGGACTTGATTTGTGTATTGTGAGCCCAATCCCCCCTGTCAAGTCAATTACAGTACCCTCTGGAGGAAACCATTCGAAGCTCTGAAGCAGACGCCCTAATGCATAGCTGACCACAATCAATGCCAAAGACATGCCCGGGCACATTCTCCTCCCTGAACCAAACGGGATCAATTCAAAGTCCTGCCCTTTCACATCAATCTCTTTGCCCATGTTGAGAAAACGTTCAGGAATGAACTCCGTGGCTCGCTCCCACAAGGCCTTGTCCCGTTGAATTGCCCACACATTCACTAACAGTTGCGTCCCTGTGGGAATGTGATATCCTCCAACAGTGCAGGCCTCGGTAGATTCGTGAGGGATCAGAAGAGGTATTGGTGGATAAAGTCTCAGAGTTTCATTCACAATTGCCTGCAAATATTTCATCTTGTGGAGATCTGATTCATCCATTAATCGTTCCCGTCCGACATGTATATCAATCTCTTGCTGGGCTTTTGCCAAAATGTCTGGATGCTGCATCAGATTTGACAGTGCCCACTCGACGGTCATAGAGGATGTTTCAGTACCTCCGCTTATGATGTTCTGCAAAACCAAGAGACGAAGCTTTTAGGAAAGACTGTACAAAAGCCCATGAGTTGAGATCAACTTTTTTGGGTGTGCTGTGATCAAAGACATCAGCTGTTGATACACAGACTGAGATTCACTTAAACTATTAGTGCCTTGTCCATAACACAGCTGCTACAGATTAACCCATTTGACTGTTTCTATATAGACTTCAAATAATCAGTGGATCTTACTGAAGAAGTCAATAATTTCACACGAATCATCCAAACAAATCAAAACTTAGAATTATCCTACACTTGAGCAATCTAAATAGTTTATGCAAGGAGAAAGTGATAGAAGAACATACAAGGGCAGTGGCTTTCACTGTATCGTCTTTATTGTCAGTCTCAATTTCATGGTTGTCCGTTGCAGAGATGAGGACATCAATCAAGTCTGGAGCATGAACACTTACACTTTCCTTTTCTCGGTGATCGTGGAGCAATCTCCTTATATACACCTCCCTCTTCTTCTGTAGATCCTTCATTGCACACACTATTCCATTCGGATCGACCCACTTGAGGAAAGGCATGTAATAGCCGATATCTAATGCTCCAGCAACCGAAGAACCTTGTTTTAGCATCTGCTTGAACTGCTGCGCTTCCTGAAAATCTTCAGAAGTGGGATCTGGCGAGATTCTCTTGCTGGCAACTATTCGCATCATGATATTATATGTGAGATCGGAGAGGCTCGACTTCATTTTCACTAGATGAATGTCTCGCTGCCAACTCTCGAACAGAGAACGGATGAGGCCGGAAGTTTCCTCTTCACGGAAGTGCCGGAAAGATTCGATCCTGTCTGCAGTAAAGAGCTGGAGCCTGCAAACCTTTCTGATATCTCGCCAGTACGAGCCATAAGGAGCAAAAGTGAAGCTTTTGAAATCATACCCAAGATGCTTTCCTGTAGATGTAAGTGGTCGGGATGCAAAGGCTTTGTCATTTGTTGTAAAGCATTCTTTTGCCAGATCTGAAGAACAGATCACCAGAACTGGGCGGACCCCAAGTTGGAGATGCATGATGGGGCCATATGTCTCTGAAAGAGAGGAGAGAAGTCTGTGAAAGGGTTGTTTGCTTCTACTTAGAAGAGGAATATGCCCAAGTATTGGCCACGATGGAGGATGCGGCGGCTTTGACTTAACTCTACGTCCAAGAAAGTTTGCAGTTAGCAAAAGGGCAGCCAGTACTACAGCAAGAACGGCAATGGAAGTTGCTTCCCACGCCATAACTCACTGCCCAATAATTGTGAGTTGGAAAACCACGCCAGAGTTTTGAATGAACACGGCGCTATTATAAGCTTTTCTGAGTGTTTCGATACAAAATAAACGAGTATCAAAACGTTAATATGCAATGGAAAAGATTATATAATTGCATACACCCATGTGATGAACACGTTGATGACGTAAGGGATGACACATAATAAACTTTCGTAGATAAGAACATGTCACCCATGACCCTTTACCATAATGATATTTTGCTATCGATGAAGTTTTTAATACGGTTTTTACAACAGAGTGATAGTTTTAATATTAAATTTCGCTTTTTAAGAAATTGAATAAAGCGACGAAACTATTTAGATGAAAAAATAAAAGATGTAATATAATGTGTGTTTCATAATCTATTATCTTAATTAGGATTGGACAAATATTTTAATATTAGTTGACTTTATGTTGATTTGGACCAAAACAATAGTATAATACAAAATGAAGATTTATTGTATTTGTCTTATGAACTAAGTAATTACGACATAGATTCTACCTCTTTTAAATTTAAAAAAAAATATTTTATCTCTTCTTAATGTTTTTAGTCTATTGCTATATACATATTAATCATTCTTCCTTCAAATTTAGAAGTAACAAGAATAATAGCTCCTTTATGTTAAATCAAGTAAGGATGTCTATTTAATAACTAGATAAAAAAGATCAAGAATATCAGATCTATTAGATTTCCACAATCCATATTCATGTACGTATTTGTTTCTGGATTCAATTGTGTAGTGAATTTTTTACATCAACATTTTAGATCATACTACATGATCCATCATTAAGATGTTGGAGAGAAAAGAACATAATAAGATAGGTTGCAGATCCAACAGACAATAAAAAGAGGAGTGAGAGAGGAAGAGGTGAGAAGAGAGAAGACAAGTGCACGGATATCCACAATGACAAGACCTATACTTGGCAGAGATAAAAAATAATAAAAATGACAAATAATAAAGAATAGAAAATATAAAAGAGAGAATATCCCTTCCAATAAAATAGAATGAAAAGGAAAAAATATAAAGAAAATAAGAATCAGAGTGCGAAGAATATATATATATATATAAACACAAACGTAAAAGGGCAAGCACGATATGCATGTAAACACCTATGTCCATATATATATATATATCTGTGTGTGTGTGTGTGTGTGTGTGTGTGTGTGTGTGTGTGTGTGTGTGTGTCTGTGTGGGCGCGCGCGCATATACATACATGTATAAAATATATATGTACACATGTGCAATATGTGTATGTGTGTATGTATGCATATGTTAGGTAAGTAAATATACACAAATATATGTATAAATATATAGGTGAACATATATATATATATATATATATATATATATATATATATATATATATATATATATATATATATATATATATATATATATATATATATATATATATATATATATATATATATATATATATATATATATATATATATATATATATATGTGTGTGTGTGTGTGTGTGTGTGTGAGAGAGAGAGAGACTGAACAAGGGGATGCACAAAAAACAAAAGAGCTAAGGAAAGACAAGGACAAATAAGAAATACACAGGAGAACAAAGAAATACAAGGGCAAGCAAATGGATAATAAAAGGTAAAAGAAAATAATTTTTTTTAAGCATAAATGTAAGTATACAAATAAAGAAGGAATATATATAAGCGATAAATATATAAACATATCTGTACACATACAAATGTGCGTGTGAATGAAAGTGTGTGTATGCATGTATATACATATGTGTATAAACATGTGCATGTACCTATGTACATATGTGTGTGTGAATTCATGTATATACATATGTATATGTACATGTATATACTTGCACATGTGTGTGTGTGTGTGTGTGTGTGTGTGTGTGTGTGTGTGTGTGTGTGTGTGAGAGAGAGAGAGAGAGAGAGAGAGAGAGAGAGACTGAACAAGGGGATGCACAAAAAACAAAAGAGCTAAGGAAAGACAAGGACAAATAAGAAATACACAGGAGAACAAAGAAATACAGGGGCAAGCAAATGGATAATAAAAGGTAAAAGAAAATAATTTTTTTTAGCATAAATGTAAGTATACAAATAAAGAAGGAATATATATAAGCGATAAATATATAAACATATCTGTACACATACAAATGTGTGTGTGAATGAAAGTGTGTGTATGCATGTATATACATATGTGTATAAACATGTGCATGTACCTATGTACATATGTGTGTGTGAATTCATGTATATACATATGTATATATACATGTATATACTTGCACATGTATATATATACATATACATATACTTGCACATGTGTATATATGTATATATATACATGTGCAAGTATATACATGTATATACATGAATTCACACACTTTAATTCACACACACACATATGTACATAGGTACATGCACATTTTTATAAACATATTTATATACATGCATACACACACTTTCATTCACACACACATTTGTATGTGTACAGATATGTTTATATATTTATCGCTTATATATATTCCTTCTTTATTTGTATACTTACATTTATGCTAAAAGAAATTATTTTCTTTTACCTTTTATTATCCATTTGCTTGCCCCTATATTTCTTTGTTCTCCCATGTATTTCTTATTTGTCCTTGTCTTTCCTTAGCTCTTTTATTTTTTGTGCGTCCCCTTGTTTGATCTCTCTCTCTCTCTCACACACACACATATATGTATAGATGCATACATATAACTATGTACGTATGTATGTATGTACGTGTGTGTTTGTGTGTGTATGTATATATGTATGTATATATATATATATATATATATATATATATATATATATATATATATATATATATATATATATATATATATATATATATATATATATATATATATATATATATATTCATATTCTTCGCACTCTGATTCTTATTTTCTTTATACTTTTTCCTTTTCATTCTATTTTATTGGAAGGGATATTCTCTGTTTTATATTTTCTATTCTTTATTATTTGTCATTTTTATTATTTTTTGTCTCTGCCAAGTATAGGACTTGTCACTGTGGATATCCATGCACTTGTCTTCTCTCTCCTCACCTCTTCCTCTCTCACTCCTCTTTTTATTGTCTGTTGGATCTGCAACCTATCTTATTATGTTCTTTTCTCTGCAGCATCCTGATGATGGATCATGTAGTATGATCTAAAACATTGATGTAAAAAATTCACTACACAATCTAATCGAGAAACAAATACGTACAGATCAAGAATAATTCTCTCAAACATACAACTTCTCTTCTATTGTACAAAACACCACTGACATGTCTACACATGAGACGTCTTTCCTCTTAAAGTTCACATCTCCTCCAAGTGTGTCTAACGCCTCCTCAAGTTCTCAACAAATCCTATTGAAATGTTTCCCCCCTTGCTCCTTGAAGGGATAATCATGATGCCAAGCCACCTCTTCTCTTCAGAGACACAAATATGTCAAGCCCCCTCTTTGCTTCGCAAGTGAACTTACCAAGCCTCGGCTTTTGAGGGACACAAATAGATTTATTCTTATGCAATGAATCATCCCTAAGCAAGAATCTAACTTGGGATGATGGCAAACCTCCTGCCTCTATTACCTCGAGCTTCCTGCAATTTCTTTTCTATTCTTTAAAGAACAAATCTTTCATCACTATCACAATTATAGAAATACTAGCAAGTTTCATTATAGAAATTTTCCTCACATATTCAGAACACATTTATATCCTTATGTTCCTTCCCTTTTACCACTTTAACCTTGAATGGATGCATTAAAAGGTATAATGTGTCTGAAATTACTGCTCTCTTTGACATGTCAAAGCACTAATTCTCCCTTTGTGCCAGTATATAAACAACTTCAGTAGTAAAAGGAAATAGCAAGAATCACAATCATAGACAAGACTGTAGTAAGCCCATTATATTGCTCTCAGAGCTCCATTTTGTGCATCATAATGTGTTTTCAAAGGCATATAGCCGTATGAACCCTACACAGTATGTTGAATGATAAATTTATCCTAAAATGACAAAAGACTAACATTATGCAAATATTACTATTGATCCACTATAGTAGAAATAGAAAGGGTCGAGATAGGACTGGGAATCAATTAGGCAACTCCTCAAAACCACAAAATTAGAAAAACATTCACAAAAAGGACTTCCAGAAAGTTCCACGCAATGATCAAAGGTCTCCAACTTTAGAAGGAATGATGTCAACAATAAAATCTAATACAACCATGAGACACCAGGGATAATAATTCCCTGGTATGTTTTAGGCATTGAGTAACACACAAATCCTTGCATTCAGGTCTATCAATATCCCCAACCATGTTGTCTTGTGATAGATCATTGTGCAGTTTGCAATATAATTAGTGGTGTAAAACTCTTATCCAAAACATTAATTTCGAGAACTTTGTTCAAGCCTTGACTCTCTAAACCTTGGTCCACCATTTTTACAACCACGCCCAGGCATATATTTTCTCAATCTACTCAAGGATGCATGAGCAAGATGAACACATCGTTTCCTAACATCAATTCAAACTTTCCTTCTTTCTTGTTTAAAAACTATGGAATAACATAGTGGCAAGTGCTAAATATTGTATAGGAAGACTTGCACATAGCTAAGAGATCTTCACTAGACCACCACTACATGATTGCCTTGTCCACAACACAGCCACTAAAGATCAACTCATTTTATTCTCTGTATGAAGACTTTGAATAATCGGTGTCTTACCTTGACTAGAAGGTAAGGGGATCTTGTTTCCGAGGAATAATCTAAATAAATAAAAATGATAAACAATCTAAATATTATAACAAGACCAAGATAACACTTTAAAGTCATACCCAAGATGCTTTCCTGTAGAGGTAAGTGGTCGGGATGCTAAGGCTTTGTCATTTGTTGTGAAGCATTCTTTTGCAAGCTCTGGAGAGCCGATGACCAAAATTGGGTAGACGCCAATTTGTAGATGCATGATGGGGCCTTATTTGTCTAAAAGAGACATAGAAGTCTATGAAGGGGATTTTTCCTCCTTCTTAGTAGAGGAAGATAGTATAATTTTCAGCATAGATCTAGCTATAAAGAAAATTAAAGCTTACAAAAATAGAGTAAAAATAGAGTTGATCAACAATGAAATTCTATTTCTATTTCATATTCGATGATGCATTACATTATGCACATAGTGCATGATTTATACAATAAAAATTGTAATGAGTAACTATAGTCAGCAATAACAAATTATGGTGAAGAGTGCAATCATGAATTAAACATCAGTTCCACTACAGTTGGATTTGGTGATCCAAAAATTTCTGATCAAAACTGAAGCTTGCTTTCAAATCAGCAAGCACCAATTACTGAACAAAACTGAACCCTAACAGACTATCATCCATAAAACATCATCTGAACTAAGTTGAATAGTCAATTTGAATTAACATAGGCTAACACCCCCCCTTAATTCCAACTAAGGAGAAAAAAAAGGAAATAGGAAAGAGGGAAAACCTAGTGGAAACAAATGCCCCCCCTCAAAAACTATAATAATAGAAATGAAAACTTATAAATCCTTTGTGACAAGAAAACTATGGACATCTATCGAAAGATAACCACCATAGTGCTAAATGAAGAGATTTCTGAGAAACCAAAAAAAAAAAAATCAGGATCAATCTGCATGAGTGTCCCCAATGACACTACTTGAACCATGATCAAATGGAAAACAAAGGAAAACCATCTGTCAATCGAAGATACAGAAGACAATAATCTGCATATGTTGTCCCAAACAATGAATAGATGGAAAACAAAGGCAAAAGATCTATCATTCAAGGATGCAGATGACATGTAAATCTGTACGAGTGACCCTACCAACACTACTCAGCCATGCAAGAAAAAATTGCTAGTTGAAAATACAGGTGTCAAATGTCAAAAAAGAAAACTAATCAAATATGGAACCAAGGAAACATTAGCTATAAGAAATAGAGAAAATAATACTTGTAGAAATAAAAAATAGAGCTACAAACAAATAAAAACGAGATTGATTACATTGTGCTCAATTGATTAATTGCAAAGAAAATCATAGTTCTTGGATTTATGCAAAGTTTAATCACCGCATAACTTAAGAAATCATGGAGAGTTGCACAAGAATAATCTACTATTCTCCTCTAGTTAGACATGAATGTAGGAATCATCCTCAGTCACACTATTTGGGCTACACAAGAACAACCTCTCCTTCGCAAATAACGGATTAGAACAAAATGTCAAAATAGTGATTAGAAAAGCCATGCAGTAGAACTAAAGGTGAGAATCAGAGTTAGAATTAAACACTAACACTCCCCCTTAATTTTAACTAAGGAGAAAAGAAAAACCTAAAGAAAGGAATGAGGAAAGAGGGAAAAGCTAGTGGGAATAACCCTTCAAAATATACAAAAGTAGAAATGCAAAAGAAAATCTCTTGTGACAATAAAATTGTGGACATCTGTCAAATGATAACTGCCACAGTGTCGAATGAAGTTCAACTCCTCTAAAACCAAGACGAAGGCTAGGATAAATTTGCATGAGTGCCCCCAACGACACTACTCGAACAATGAACAAATAACAAACAAAGGAAAAACATATGTCGATCGAAGATACATAAGACAATAATTTGCATATGTGCTTCCAAACAATGAGTAGATGGAAAACAAAGGCAAAATATCTATCATTCAAGGATGCAGATGACACATAAATCTATACAAGTGACCCTAAAGACACTACTTAAGCATGCATGAAATAATTGCTAGTTGAAAATACATGTACCAATTGTCTATAAACTGATCAATTGTGGAACCAAAGAATCACCAACATGAACAGTAGAAAAACCCTCCATAATATTGAAAAGAGAGGCATGAAAAAAACAAAAAAGAAACATGTCACTAGAGAGAAAAAGAAGGCAAGACCAATGCAAAGAGAGCATTACCTTGACCTTTCTGTGACACAGAATTAGATTCAATCTATGTTTTCATAACTGTTTGATGCAAGCCTCTACTTGTGGCCCAAAGAAAAATATTTGGCATGCATTCGAATAATTGAATAGCATGATAATGAGAGAATCTGAAAATTTCATTCTTTGAGCTATAATGTTTTGTACCTACACAAAATGATTTACTCTTCTTCCTACAAGCCTTAGCTCTAATACCATGTAGAATTTTCAGCATAGATCTAGCTAGAAAGAAAAGTAAAGCTTACAAAAATAGAGTAAAAACAAAGATGATGAATAATGAAATTCTATCTATATTCCATATTTGATGATGCATTACATTATGCACATAGTGCATGATTTATATAATATTATGCACACATTGCATGATTTATATAATAAAAATTGTAATGAGTAATCGTAGTTAGCAATAACAAATTATGGTGAAGAGTACAATCATGAATTAAACATCAGTTCCACAACAGTTGGATTTGGTGATCCAAAAATTTCTGATCAAAACTGAAGCTTTCTTTCAAATCAGTGACCACCAATGACTGAACTAAACTAAAGCCTAACAGACTATCACCCATAAAACATCATCTGAAATGAGATGAACAGGCAGTTGGAATTAACATACACTAACAAACATGCCCAAGTATTGGTCATGCAATGGATGTTGTGGTGGTTGTGCCTTAGTCTTAACTCTACGTCTGAGAGAGTTTGTAGTTAGAAAAAGGGTGAACCCACAATAGTGGGTTACACTTTTTAGCCTGAATGGACACTAAACTCTACATTTTGAGAAAAACTTTCAGATACAGATACATATTGCCATTGAACCGCTTGAAATTGGAGGATGAATTAATATAGATTCTTTGAGGATTTTATGTCTAGTTTCTAAATATATTTTTTTTATTTTTTTTGAATTTATTTGAATACTTTTTTCTTTCTCCCACGAAAACTTGTATGGTGCTGAAAATGTCATTTTCAAATAGTAACATTATTTTCATAGAGCATAACTTTTTTTGTAAACTAGATATGAATGCTATTCTTTCAAATTTAGTTTTGTAACATCCATACGGAGGGCATGCAATTGGTTTGACAACATTACCACTATTATTGCATATTTTATTAACGTTTGAAGTTGACTAAACCAAAATTTTGACCTATCTTGACTACATAGCTTATAACTTATTGTGTATTTATCGAATTTTAATTATTTTTTTTTTAATAGAAAGTAGACCTGAATACGGAGGGCACTATTATTTTTCAAAAAAAAATTCTTGTTTTACTATTTTTCATTGAATATCAAACTCAGAGGTTTATATTTGATAAAAAAACCTACATTCATTTAACGTCAAAAACTATACACATAATAAATTTTAAAATAGTCAAATATATAACCGTATGAAAGCTAGTTTTGAGTAGTTGTTGAATGCAAAAGGATGTCTTATTATTCATCCATTTGATCAGCGTGCTTGAGGCCCGAAGCCATGAAATTCTCAAAATTTCTTGAAAACTTGAAACCATGGCTCAAACCAGGGACTTTTGATTGAAAGTATTGACATTCGATCGAAAGTACTTTGCCCAAAAATGGAAAATTTAGTTAATACTAAACTAGTTTCGATCGAAAGTCATTTACTTTCGATAGAAAGTCAAGTTTGACTTTTGATAGAAACCTATGTCAGCCTTTTTGGTGGCATTTCCGGTTGATAAGAATTAGGTATAAATAAATATATATTTTTTTCATTTCATAAATCTGAAAGGTGTAATAATTCACATTTAGGAGAAGAAAGACATTTTGGCACAGAATAATTTTCTAAGTTGTGATGGGAAATAAAAAGAGAAGGCTAAACAAAAGTACATGACATTATTCAAAAGAGACTGAACAAAGACTACATGAAGAATCACGAGAAAGATATCATCATCAGAAACAAGGTATGTCTAAGATGTCTAGATAGATAGATATTTTAAGTTGATGGTCAAGACTTGTCTTAATGTTCATGTAAATGTGATATTGTAGGTCTATTAGACTTAACTAGACCTAACTGTAGAGCTATTTGAACTAATAGGACTTATTACGACCTATTCTAGGACTAATAGGACCTATTAGGACCAATTATACCCAATTAGGACCAATTAGAACTAATTAGAACCAAATAGTACCTAATAGGACCTATTTGGACTAATTAGGACCTAATAGGACCTATTAAGACTAATTAAGACTAATTAGGACCTATTAGGACTTATTAGGACTTATTAGGACCTAATAAGACCTAGTAGGACTAATTAGGACTAATTAGGACCTAATAGGACCTATTAGGACTAATTAGGACTAATTAGGACATGATAGGACCTATTAGGACTAATTAGGACTAATTAGGACATGATAGGACCTATTAGGACTAATTAGGACCTATTAGGACCTATTAGAACCTAATTAGGACTCATTACCTATCCTATTAGGACCAATTAGGACCTAATATGGACCAACTAGACTCAATTAGGACCAATTAGGACCTAATATGGACTAACTAGACTCAGTTAGAACCAACTAGACTCAATTATGACCAATTAGGACCTAATTAGGACCTATTAGATTCAATTATGACCTATTAGATCTAATTAGACTCAATTAGGACCAATTAGGACCTAATATGACCTATTAGACTCAATTAGGGCCAATTAGATTCAATTATGACATATAAGAACTAATTAGACTCAATTAGGACCTAATATGGACTAACTAGACTCAATTACGACCAACTAGACTTAATTAGGAACAATTAGGACCTAATTAGGACCTATTAGATTCAATTATGACCTATTAGAACTAATTAGACTCAATTAGGACCAATTAGGACCTAATATGACCTATTAGACTCAAAATTAGGGCCAATTAGACTCAATTGGGACCAAGTTGGACCTAATATGGACCAATTAGGACCTAACATGACCTATTAGACTCAATTAGGACCTATTAGATTCAATTATGACATAATTAGGAACAACTAGACTCAATTAGACTCAATTAGGACCAACTAGACTCAATTAGGACCTATTAGATTCAATTATCACTCAATTAGAACCAACTAGGACATAACATGACCTATTAGACTCAATTAGGGCCACTTAGATTCAATTATGACCTATTAGATCTAATTAGACTCAATTAGGACCAATTAGGACCTAATATGGACTATCCAGACTCAATTAGGACCAATTAGGACCTAATTATGACCTATTAGATTCAATTATGACCTATTACATCTAATTGGACTCAATTAGGACCAATTAGGACCTAATATTGACTAACTAGACTCAATTAGGACCAACTAGACTCAATTAGGACCAATTAGGACCAATTAGGACCTAATTATGACCTATTAGATTCAATTATGACCTATTACATCTAATTAGACTTAATTACGACCAATTAGGACTTAATATGGACCAATTAGGACCTAATATGACCTATTAGGCTCAATTAGGGCCACTTAGATTCAATTATGACCTATTAGATCTAATTAGACTCAATTAGAACCAATTAGGACCTAATATGGACCAATTACGACATAACATGACCTATTAGACTCAATTAGGGCCACTTAGATTCAATTATGACCTATTAGATCTAACTAGACTCAATTAGGACCAATTAGGACCTAATTATGACCAATTAGATTCAATTATGACCTATTAGATCTAATTAGACTCAATTAGGACCAATTAGGACCTAATATGGACTAACTAGACTCAATTAGGACCAATTAGGACCTAATTATGACCTATTAGATTCAATTATGACCTATTACATCTAATTATCTACTCAATTAGGACCAATTAGGACCAAATATGGACCAATTAGGGCCACTTAGATTCAATTATGACCTATTAGATTCAATTATGACCTATTAAATCTAATTGAATCAATTATAGGACCAATTAGATTCAATTATGACCTATTAGATCTAATTAGACTCAATTAGAACCAATTAGGACCTAATATGGACCAATTAGGACATAATATTACCTATTAGACTCAATTAGGGCTACTTAGATTTAATTATGACCTATTAGATCTAATTAGACTCAATTAGGACCGATTAGGACCAATTAGATTCAATTATGACCTATTAGATCTAATTAGACTCAATTAGGACCAATTACGACCTAATATGGGCTAACTAGACTAAATTAGGACCAACTAGACTCAATTAGGACCAATTAGGACCTAATTAGGACCTATTAGATTCAATTATGACCTATTAAATCTAATTAGACTCAATTAGAACCAATTAGGACCTAATATAGACCAATTAGGACATAACATGACCTATTAGTCTCAATTAGGGCCACTTAGATTCAATTATGACGTATTAGATCTAATTATCTACTCAATTAGGACCAATTAGATTCAATTAGGACCTAATTATGACCTATTAGACTCAATTAGGACCAACTAGACTCAATTAGGACCAATTAGGACCTAATTAGGACCTATTAGATTCAATTATGACCAATTAGGACCTAATATGGACCAATTAAGACCTAATATGACCTATTAGACTCAATTAGGGCCACTTAGATTCAATTATGACCTATTAGATCTAATTAGACTCAATTAGAACCAATTAGGACCAATTAGAACCAATTCTGACCTATTAAAACCAATTAGGACTAATTAGATGAGCAATTGTAGGACTAATTTATACTTCATACATGTGTAGGAAATGCTCAAGAATTACAAGCTCAACAAGCTGCCTAGCCTTCAGAAGTTGGAGAAGGGTCATCGCAAGCTCAACAAGCCCAACCTTTAGAAGTTGGAGAAGGGTCATCACAAGCTCAACAAGCCCAACCTTCAGAAGTTGGAGAAGGGTCATTACAAGCTTAACAAGCCCAACCTTCAGAAGTTGGAGAAGGGTCATCACAAGCTCAATAAGTACAAGTCTCAGAATATCAAATAAGTACACATCTCTCTCTTTCTCTCATAGACTCTCTCGATTTAGTCACTATCTCGATTTAGTCTCTTATTGGTGAATATATATCTTGGGTCTTTCCCCTAAGAAGAAGTTATTGTTTTTGTTGTGTACATGCAACCTTTGATGATGAAAATGTTGGACAAGGGGCATCCCAAGTTGAGTCAACCCAAGGTCAAACAAGTATGTGTTTCTCTTGAATTAATGTATAAATTATTATAGGTAGAACATGTTCAAGAGCTTGTAAATACTTATTTCATGAAGGTCCCCTTAAGATGAGATATTAGGATTTTTTATTTTATTTTATTTGCAGTGGAAGTGCAAGAAACATATGTGAATTGTAATGCCCAGCCAGGGAACCCAGGAGAACTAACCTAACCATGCAACTAAGTTTGCAGAATAAATTTATTTTTTTAGTTAACATTCAACAACATCAAGTTTTACAATGTGGAAGCAAAGCATAGCAATAAACAACTTACATAGGTTACAACTCTCAAGGCTTCCTTAACATAGATTACGAAAGAGTTAATTAATTAATATAAGATAAGATACAAATATGAATCTCGAGAATACATCTGAATGATAAATACAACATCATATGATTGATTACATAACTACAATTGGTACCATAGGGTAACCATAATAATCAACATCCATTGCACATGTCGCAAGGTATGTAATACAATAGCTAAAATAGAAGTACACCATGATAACTCTGAAAATCTAATACAATGATACAAGATCACAAGAAGATTAAAAAACAAGAACACATCTTCAACAATGAAGATCAAGAAAGAACAACTGCCACAAGGATCATCTAGCCTCGGTGCACGAATGTTGGAATCTCAAAGGGTAAAAGAATCACTACCACCCGAACTCATGAACCTAAACAGTCCACTCCCACCGTGCTGAGGAGATAACATCAGATCCCACTCGGATAACAAACAACAACAACCAAGGAAGAGGTCCTAAAAGATTCTAACTTAAAGGTACAAAAAGTGCAACAAGGTATAATAAACTCTACCAAAGGAAAACAAAACACATAGGAAACCTAAGATGTATGCAAGAAGTGTCATCACACAAGCCAACTCTAAGGTTATCCTGGTAGTCCCTTCAAACCCCAGTGCCTTAGTGACTCTATGTGGTTATAGTACCCTCTTGTGTAGACGAGGTACTACCTATGCCATATCCAGTCCATAAAGGCAGAAAGCATCATCTCAACTCCCATCCTAGTCAAACTCAATCAGGAACTCAGGCACGGGTGAGGTACATAACATCTTATTAGGTTCATTTTAAACTCTCAATGTTTATTAATTATCACTTATTAAACTACTTGTAATGGGATCTCCTGGTAGCCACTTCTGGGCTTCAACACCAATTCACAAGCCACTTCCTAATATACACTTAGATGACCTACCCTAGGGTTTTACAAGATCAAAATGAACTCCGAGTTAACACAACTCACAAATCACAACATCAAGATCCAACATGCAAGACCCGAAAACACCAAGTACAAACCCACCTAGGGTTAGAACAACTCATACAAACTAACTATGCATGCATGGAAAACATCAAGGCAAAAAGATAACTACAACCCCTAAAAATCAATACAAGTCTAATTGACCAAGGGCATCAAAAGTCTTCATATAAAATCTATCAAATAAAAATTCATATTCAATAGTTTTACAAACCAATTATAAAACAATTGCAGTACAAACTTAGGTTTATAATTATTTGCCTCACAATAATTATTCACCAACGCAAGAGAATCAAATTTAGAAATTAGACTAAACTAATTTCTTTTATTTAAAGAAGAATCTAACTCCAAAAATCAAAATTAAAATTAACTAATTTATAAAAGAATTAATTTTAAATAATAAACAAATTTTAATTATTAACTACAAATTCATATAACATAGATACAAATTTCAATTAACTAATTACTAAATAAATAAACTAATTAAATTTGTCTTACAAAAAAAATATTAAACAAAAACTATAAAAAAAGCATTTAACAAAATTTAATTAACCATTAAAATGATTAATGAAATTATATTACTAACATATATTATAAAAGAAAAATTAAAACATAATCCAAAAGTTAAAAAGGGGGTTCATGGATCCTTGTAACCCCTGTCCCCCTGCACGACAATCAATGCCAGGGCCCGTGAACCAGTGGTGGGCAAATTTAATAACCCAAAACACTTTTTAAAAAACTATTCAAATATGAACTTTTCTAAAATAAACTTTGATATATATTCCATTTTAAATCATACATATATATATTATCAAATTTCTAATATTATATTTATATATATATATATATATATATATATATATATATATATATATATATATATATATATATATATATATATATATATATATATATATATATATATATATATATATTAAAGAAAATCATCCAAAACTAATCTTTTAACAAGAACATATATAATTATATATATATATATATATATATATATATATATATATATATATATATATATATATATATATATATATATATATATATATATATATATATATATATATATATATATATATATATATATATATATATATATATATATATATATATATATATATATATATATATACCAAAATTACAATTGAACCAAAACATGCATAAAATCTCCAATAATATCACAAAAAGCTCAAAGCCCTAGTCTAATTGGGTTTTCTAGAGCTTTTCCTACAGATTCCTCAGAACCATCAAATTGCAAAATAGATTGGCGAAACTATTTTAATCATATTGCAAAATACAAAACTTCTCAACATTCAAAATCCAACAGGCACGATGAAGACACACCTTTCTTTTCTACAGAGATCTAAAAGGATTAACAAGAATAAACTTCAAAACCTACCTCAAATCAAAATTAAACAGATTCGAAGATGACCAGAACGAAGAATACAGAATTCCAAGCCTTTTGAAAATCTCTCCCCCAAACTGTCACAAATTTGTCTCCAAAATTCCTCCTCCAAAACCTATGTAATCGAATAATGGCCAAAACCCCCAATACTAAAAGAAATCTCGTTTCTCGTGCATGAATTCGAACTTAACTCCAAAAGGGCTTTGCATGAAGATGAACTTTAGTTCATGGTTCAATCTCAGTTCAACTAAAGTCCCCCTTTCCACTTTGACTTTAGTTGAAAGCACATAACCAAACGTCAACTTGAATCATTAATTCAATTTCATTCAATTAAATAATAATTAGAACATTTAGTTAACATATATACCACATGCCAAAATAACCCTTAATTTAATAAAAAAAATATTGAAAAAGGTTAATTTCATGATTTAAATATTTCAAAAGTGAAGATATTTAATTAATTCACATTAATTAAATATTTCAAACCACACTCAAAATAGCATATAATTAATTCCCAATTAATTTATGCATCAACTATACAAAAATAATAATTAAAATAATTAAAATAATAAATACATTTATTTAATTACCATTTAAAAGATATTCCATAGCTAAAATAGAATGATCTAAAAAATAGAAATCACATCAAATGCCACAAATCAAAGAATCAGAAAGACCTAAGGATCCACAATCATGCTCAGGACATAGGTGTAAACTCTTGCCAATTGGACGAGTTTAGAAGGGTGGAAACACAAAATCTTGTCCCCCACTTTACGACAATATTGGGCTTAGGTTAGGATTTGGAACTGAATATTATCTCCCCTCTTTTAGCATTGAGATTAGCGATAGGGCACGCTCATCCTGACAATTCAAGGAAGTCGATGTCCGGTACCTGTGAACCTGCATAAAAGACAAACATGTGCATATATATAAAGATATAACAGATAATGGCGGGGATCGGCCGAACGTGTGGATCTCACAAGCAAGTAACTATGTCTCCGTCCCTCAACCACACCAAGCACATCAAGGAGAAATAATAAACATACATGAACACCATACATATGCGGTATAGGGTAAGTATAATAATAAGCATCAATGAATTCCTAACATATAATCTATCATTTTAGATTAATTACGACATTAATAAAATCAGAATAGGGGCAAGGTACTACATGAATGATAATCTACTCCAACAGTTGAAGACAAAAATTAATCGTAAAAGCATAGATCATTTAATTGAAATGGATGTGGAAAAATTGAGAGATTATGCTAAACAACCCATAAATATTACAAAGAGGGCATTGAATAAAAAGTCTAAGCAAATAATGAAACAATTTGAGAATCTTGGTACACTTGAAAAACTCAACGGTTATTAATTAAACTTCTTAAAGATGAGTTAAAAGAGCCATTAAAATTATTGGTTGTAGATGCAAGTTTGAAAAATTTAAAATCAAGTAACGTACAAAAAAAATATTGTCAACAGTGTTAAGGAATGTTTGCATTCCCATTGGAAAACATCTAGATGTACAGATAGGGTCCATTTCAAGAAGAGTGATACTGACATCTATTTTAAATAAAAACATGTCCCAAAGAAGACAAATTTCTTCACTTTCATCTCAGATCGATCGGGTACAGTAGGAAGACAATGACACACTATTTGAAAAGAAGAATCAATTTTGATGATACTACATTGGAAGGTAATTGGGCACTAATGTGTAGAGCTCCTCAGTCTGATAGAATTAATGAAATAGTTAGGAACTTAGTTACATCATTATGGACTGATCATACTCGTCCTTCACCAAATACAAGAGATGTTATCAAGAAGAGGACTAGGCCTAAGGAATATTTCCAGCACACAAAACATTGGTTGGACACCACACAACATGAATTGTAACTCTCATTTTGTAACTCAAATCCTAACATTAAGATTGGACAAACAATGTTTGAAAGATTAAAGCCATTTTTTGTAAAGATAAATAAATCTTTTGAAACTTGTTGTTGTCAATATCACATTGAATTCGATCTCTACTACCAAGGGTTTAGCAAGATGATAGAAGAAAGTGGTGGTTCTCAAAATGATTTTCCTAAACGTCCAAGTCAATTCATAACATCAATCTTATGTAACAAATCAATTGATCATGAAATACCTGAAACAGATTGCATAAGATGAACTTGTCAAACATGTGGGGATTTGGCTAAATTTCCTTTAAGACTTGAAGATACTGACATGGCGAGGATGATAAAATGCAAGAGATACAAGTACATAAAGTCTAAAACAAAATTCGGGAAAGAATGAACAAGGTTGGAATATGTAGAAGATGAGATACATGTTGCAACATTTATGGAGAATTTTCATAAATTGATTCAACCATACATACGACATGTTTTTTTCACTAAATGTTAGGCAGAACAATTCCAAATACAAAAAGAATCTTTTCCAGTTGGAATGATTTTATCAGTTGTTGATTTTGCAGAGAACTAATCCTTTGTATCTCAAAAACAACTTCAAGCAAAATACTACTATACAGAGCAGGTGACTATCATGGTACATGTGTCTTATCGACATGGACAATTAGATTTGGGTGGTGTTGAAAGTACATATGAAGCACGAGTCATACAGAAAGAATATCACTTTTACATTAGTGATGATAAAGAGCATGACACACATTTTGTCAAGCATTGCTTTAAGACATTTTTTTTGATATTTGGAAAACAAAGGCATCAAAATTGAAAAGCATTTTGTTTGGTCAGATGGATGTGCAGCACAATTTAAATCAATAGGGCCATTTTACTCACTATGTAGATATCATCGATACCAAAAGATACCACATATTTGGAGTTTCTTTGAGAGTGGACATGGAAAGGAGAGCATGAGGGTGCAGGAGCTTGTATCAAACATGCTTTAAGAAAGTATCAATTGGACTATTAAGGATATCGTATAAATAATGCTCATGATGTAGTTGAGTGGTGCAAGATGCATTTTATGGTGCCAAATCATGATAACACATCATCACGATCAGAATGAGTCATACCCTTCCGAGTATTCTAGGAGATAACAGGTACTAATTTTAAATTTATTAATCATTGTTTGAGTTAACTTATATATATGTCTTTAATTTTTACATGTGATCTCTCTATTATTCAGGTGTTGATAGAAGATCAATCCATGGATGCAAGAGAGTAGATAAAACAAGATCCCTACATTCAGTTATGAGTACAGATAGTATGTGTGGTCATTGTACACTAGAGATTATTCATGCTTTTGTCATGACTACATTTTTTAAAATTATGATGAATGTATCAACCAAAAATGTGGATATGTTAGTGAATGGAATTTGGCTCCACTAGATGTTACAAACACAAATAACGTTCAGGATGAAAGCTTTGACAACATTCCATTGATTTCTACAAATTATGACCATATTTCAAGTTTGATCAAAATTGGTACGTGTGTGTTTATGTACATGTTTTTAAAAAGGACTCAAAAGTTCTCAATTCATTTAAATAAAGTTTGTTTAATTTATATTTACAAGTTCCTAAAATTAAAAGTTCACTTTAAATGCAGGACATATTTTTGCAGTAGTAGCAAAGCCTGGAAATGTGAAAGGTGTTAATTACTATTTATTACATTGTTGTAAGGAGAGGATGAAGCTAACACAGAGTGAAACAAGCGATGGAATTATGTTTCCCACAGGTTCTAGTACTGTATTTAAGTTTTTTTATATGGTTAGTATTTATCACATCTATATATTTAACATTGAGGAACACATTTATGCAGGTTCAGTTGTCGTGCAAGGAACATATTTGAAGAAAACCAAAATACTTAAACGAGGGATTCATTTTATTGATTATCAACCTAATAGTAAGGTTTATCAGTATAGTCATCTTGTAATTGCCACCATCCTATCTCTTGTTCATGTGATGGGACATGGCATTCGTAAGTGGAGACTTGATACTGATGACCATGAGAGAATATTAAATGTTATTAGAGAGAGAGATGAACCACTTGATGTGGACTAAATCACGCATGGAATATGATTTGAACTAAATTTTTCATGGGTGAGACTATGGGTTTTCTTAGCTCCATTCTTT